>BMAO01017495.1:54376-80576 GCA_019973975.1 Trichonephila clavata
CCAACCCTGTGTTGCACAAATTGATTTCCTTTTACAGGTGGATTATTTATCCAACTCAGTGTAACTGTTGAGTCACACCATAAATATGTATCGTGAGTGATGTTAAGAGATATCTTAAATGTATCGAGAAGTTCAGCCAGAAGCAGAGCACCACAAAGCTCCAATTTAGGCAATGATATTGTTTGTACAGGTGCCACACGAGTTTTTGAAACCATTAAGAATAAGTGTGGCGAATCAGAAACAACGCGTAAGTATATTACGGCTGAATATGCCTTTGAGGAGGCGTCACAGAACCCGTGAATTTCACAGTGTTTAGCATTTAGTGTTTGAACATATCTGGGAACTTTTATTTGTTTAAGGCATGAAATTTCTGCTTGAAACCGATTCCATCTATTAAGAATGTCTGATGATATCTCATCATCCCAGTCAAGCCCTGCTTTCCACAGGTCTTGAAGAATAATCTTTAAAATTATAGTTGAGGGAGAGACAAACCCCAGATGATCAAAGATGCGTTCGATGATTGATAGCATCTGTCTCTTTGTGGATACCTGATCTGATAAGACTGATCTTACCTTAAATGAATCCTCGTTTAAATCCCAGAATAAGTTAAGAAGTTTCTGGGTGGACTCATCATCACATGAATGTGAGGAAATATTTGTCTTTAGAATGTTTGGCAAGTCTGACAAGACTTCTGGATAAGTGCATGACCATTTCCGCAGCTCAAATTCACCGGCTGACATTAAATTTTGCAGTTCGTGAACAATTTTCCTAGCCGAGTCCAATGAGTCAGCACCGACTAACAAATCGTCAACATAGAAATGATCTTTTGCGAGCTTAGCTGCCTGTGGAAAACGATGTTTTTCATCCTCACATAATTGTTTCAAGGTTCGGATGGCAAGAAATGGGGCACAAGATGTACCATAGGTAACTGTATTTAATTTGAAAATCCCTAATGGTTTCTCTGGAGACTTCCTCCAAAATATTTGTTGAAAGCATACATCATCTTGTGATATTAATATCTGTCTATACATTTTTGCAATGTCAGCAGAAAAAGCAATTAGGAAGAATCTGAATTTAAGTAAAGTTCGAAAAATGTCTGACTGTAGTTTTTTACCAGTCAGCAGAATGTCATTCAAAGAATTTCCATTTGTACTTTTGAATGAGCCGTCAAACACCACCCTTAATTTAGGTGGAACTATTATCATTAATCACACCATGATGTGGTAAGAAATAATGTGGAGATTTTACATCTGATGCAAGAGGAGTCATGTGACCAAGGTTTTGGTATTCTTCAATAAATTCTGTGTATTGTTCCTTTAATTGATTATTAGAGTGAAGTTTTCTTTCAAGAGAATAGAATCGTTTTAATGCACCCTCTTTACTATCTCCAAGACTTGAATCATCTCTAAATGGCAGTTTTAGAATATATCTACCATCAGCATTACGAATATGAGAATTTACGAATATAGACTCACATAGTTCATCCTCATCCTTTGACGGAATGTCCTTAGGAACAGATTCAAGTTCCCAAAATTGTTTCAAAGAATGGTCTATGTTTAAAAGGGTGTGACAGATTAGGGATGAATTTTGATTATATTGTGTATTTATGGTACCTGACAATAAATGATCTAATTTTGTTGGCAGTGCTGATGGTGTACCTTTGGGTCCCATTATAGGAGTCCCTGAAATTAATGTCATAAAAACATCAGCATCTAGAAGAATGTCTATTTCATTTTCAATATAAAACGTTGGATCAGCACGAGTTAGATCTTTGATATGAGGCCACTCATAATATTTAATTGGAAAGTTTGGCATTGCTGAAGTGACTTTCGATACTAACAAAGCTTTTACTTGAAACTTATCAGAGGAAACACAAGTAGAAAATTCCAAATTTGTCGAATATAATGAAGTTTCAGCAAATGTTTCATTTACACCTACTAATTTATGATTGGTGTGTTTTAATGGCAATTTTAAGCGATCAGCACATTGCTTGGAAATCAAAGAATTTTGAGAAGCATTGTCTATCATACACGGCAAGTTATTTGTTGACCATGTTTAGATTTAACATTTATTAATGCTGTGGACAACAATACGTGACCTTCTGCCAATTGTGTGCAATTGTTAGTCACTGTCACAACAGAATTTGCTTGAGTATCTGCTGAAGGACTGACTGAATATATGTGTAATAATGTATGGTGTCTTTCAGAACAGTTTTTGCAAGAGAATCCTATTCTACATGTGTCAAGCCTGTGGTTACTCCTCAAACAATTGGTACATAAATTATTGTTCTGTACCACTTGCCATCTTTCATTTACATTCATAGAATTAAAAGTTGGACATTTGAATAAGGCATGGCTTTGACAACATAGAATGCAATTGTTACTTTTAACAACATCTGGTTTTACCCCTGATTTTACTTGGTTACATTTGACAACAGTAGTATTTACATTTGATTTGTTAAATGAATTTAATGGTTTAACATTACCTTTCTTAATGTCAGGTTTTACAAATTTTAACTCATTCAGACCACGAGCTTCTCTTTCAATGAAAACTCTAAATTCCTCAATTGTGGGAATTTTATTATTTTCCAAAGATAATTCCCACCGTTGACTAATACATGCATCCACTTTTGAAATGAGAAAATTTATTATGATCAACTCTGTTAATGAATTTGTTTCTAAATCTAAAGTTTTCAAATTTCGAATGACTTCATTACAAATATCTATTATTTCCAAAAGCAATTTTGAAGTATTTGCCCTGGACATCTTAATACTAAATAGCTTATTTATTTGGCTAAGAGCTAATTGTCGTTTGTTTTCATACCGACTGCACAGTATATCCCAACAATTCTTAAGATTGTCCACAGTAATTGCAAAACCCCGAATTAATTTGGCTGCATCCCCACGAACAGAAGCCTGCAGATATTGCAATTTTTCAAGATCACTTATTGATTTGTTATCTAGAATAGAAGACTTAAATAACTCTTTGAATGAAATCCAGTTCTCGCAATTTCCATAAAAATGCGGAACTTCAAGTTTTGGTAGATTAACTACTGAAAACCTTACATGAATACTATTATTTACTTCCTCAACCTCAGATTTTTGTTCAAGGTCAACAACCCAATTGAATAGTATATCTTTATATTTCATATAAATATCAAATGATTCATCACTTTCATTAGTTGACAATTCACCGAATATTTCAGTTAATCTAGTTTCGTATTGCAACACTTGTGTTTTTAAAACACGTATGCGTGATTTATTATCATCGCATTCATTTATCCTACTTTCAAAAGCTTTTAATTCTTTTATAATTAAATCAAATTTACTAATATTTTTCGTTTGTTTTGGAGCCATGGTTTATGAATGAAATTTTAAAATTCTACACAAAATATACAACTATACCCTAATAACAAATGCCTACGCAATGCAAATACAAAACTATCAAAGAATGTTTATACAAAATAGAACAAAAGAATAAATCTAGAATCAAATAATAAATAATATCAATCAAAATGCATAAGAATACTTCAAGAATTCGTATCAGAATAAATGCACCAGAATAAGAATATCGAGTATGAAACGAATAATTAAAATAACAAAGAATAAATCACATCAACAACTCCCGACTCGACGGTCCACATGTTATGAATGAGAATAAGAATAGATTTAAAATTAGAATCCATGATTAGACTTATAATGAATAATGTGTTTCGTCTTTCAAAACTGAATGTTAAAGAATAACGACTTTAAAACTGAATCTGATTTAGAATGCAATCATGTGAATTGGATAACGAAAGTATTTCGACTTACCGCTACCTTCCATGCTGGGCACCTAAGCAGTGTGGAAGTACATTTCCTATAGAAGCTTGAGAAAATAAATATAAATTAAGATGACTCATTTAGCACCACAAATCAATTCACGATTCGATTTTTCAAGTCTATATTTCCTTCAAACACACACGCACACCGTTACATGTAGAAAAAAACATTGCACAACACATAATCACAAAACAACGACGCGTCCATCACAAAAGAATAAGAATAGAATGTCAGTTTCCTGCCAAATCACACATACTTCCAGAATAAAGAAAAGTTCAGTTTGTGGCGCAATCTCTGGACGGCGAAAGGAGTCAACTGTTCTTAACACACACACACACACACACACACACACAACACACACACACACACACACACACACACACACACACACACACACACACCACACACACACACACACACACACACACACACACACACACACACACACACACACACACACAACACACACACACACAGATATATATATATATATATATATATATATGGGATTTTCCACATAGACCACCCTCTAGAGGGCGCGAGCCACCAGCGAGCAAAAAAGAGGAGAGAAAGGATGAGCGAACGAGCAAGCGGGGAGACTCGACGTGGAGGACTGAAATCCAACGCTGTTGGAAAAGGAGAACAACCCAGAACTGGCCGTGTAGGGACCAACTATCCAATGCTAGAAGGGGAGTGATGTGTAGGCCACTCATCCATCACCTGAATTCCATAGTATATCATATGAAGAACGGTGTTACCATAGTGAACTTGTGACGGATTTATACGCGGTTCATACTAACACCTTGGGGACTCTTTTAGAGAAATATTTTTCTCAACAAACTTTCACCGAAGGTAAGAAAACGTGATTATGCAAATTAAGTTTATTATATAAATTCTGTATTCGCGAGTTTTGGGTGTTAGTGAGTCGAGGATCATGAGTTATTGCAGCTCGGATCTAAGTTTGTAAAAGTGTGTATTGAAGATTTCCCAGTGAGGACCACTCGGATCAGATTTGATCCCATCAAGTATTAGTGTTCAAGGCCTTAACTGTAAGACTGCTGCTTCACAAGAGTACAGGTATTGTGAGCACTCTTTAAAAAGAAATTAGAGAATAACTTGTTAGTGTGCGGCGGATTTGAAATTGAACTTGTATAGGTTGTCGGAGGAATCAGTTGAGGGTTCGTAAATATTATACCCAGGCTAACTGGTCTCACCTTCACGCTCTTAGTATTGATCAACAATCTTAGTTAGATTATTATTGTGCTTGCTTGATATTTTGTGACAGTAAAATAATTAGAGTGAATCATGTAGGTTGATTATTCAGTTCTCCCCATACATTTAGCCGGGTCCGAGAGAAGACAAAGGGGATTAGAAGGAAGCAGGAACCAACAAGCATTACAACTTTTTTGTACTCTTTCAGGCAGGATAAAACTCATGATGGTAAATGTTCTAAGGTTTGGACTGAAAAATGTTTGGAAGACACACAACTTTCACACCAATAAGGTCATCAAAGACATTGGGATTTAAAAAGTTGGTCAATATAAGATATAGATGATAATCAGGCAGACATCAAGTAAGGAGAATAGTTAGGTTGAAGTAAAATAACTTGTGTCAAATCTTTCACTTTTTGTCGGGTGATCAAATGGGACCTTGCATAATCGTGATGACCATGTGAATCGACAATGCTAAGCTATGAGGGAAGTAGTAATAGTCCTACATTACAAACTGTTGTGTGATGACTGTACTGTGAATTCAAGACTGAGAAACTATTGTTCAGCACAAGAAGTACTTGTCTAAACGTCACTGATTATATCTCTTTGTTTCGTGTATTAGTGTGTAGTCTTGTAACAAATGTCCACGATTAAACGTTAGTTTTAGTCAAAACCAGTGTTATCATTAAAGTACCCCTAGAACTGAACGCGACACAACCCCATATATATATATATATATATATATATATAAATAAAAAAAAAAAAAAAAAAAAAAAAAAAAAAAAAAAAAAAAAAAAAAAAAAAAAAAAAAAAAAAAAAAAAAAAAAAAAAAAAAAAAAAAAAAAAAAAAAAAAAAAAAAAAAAAAAAAAAAAAAAAAAAAAAAAAAAAAAAAAAAAAAAAAAAAAAAAAAAAAAAAAAAAAAAAAAAAAAAAAAAAAAAAAAAAAAAAAAAAAAAAAAAAAAAAAAAAAAAAAAAAAAAAAAAAAAATAAAATTAGATCTAGTTTTATTTTTTCTTATAGTTTTCTTGATATTAGCATCGGTAACTTAGTTTCAGTACATGTAAAATTTATATTCTAATGCTATATTTACATTTTAATGTTATTATCTTTAGCTTTAATGAGGACTTCATTTTCTCTTATTTCTTTTCTCCCTAAATCCCAGTAGTAAAAGCAAATTACAAGTGAAGGTTAGCTGACCTAAAAACGATGTTTAAATCTTTGTTTCTTAGGCTAAGAGTTTGCTATTGTACTACTGTGTCTAACTTATTTTTGACATATACTTTTTGGTTATATTTCTATTTTTTCCTTTCTTCTTTAGATTTATCGCAATTTAGTACATATGTATATGTAGATAGAGTTGAAAAAGTCTATATTAGAATTATTTGTACCTGATAAAAAAATCTTTAACGAAAAATTGTTACAAAATTTTTTTAAGAAAATCAAAACAAGTTAAAAATACAAAAAAATCAGCGTAAGAAAATTTTAATTATGTCTTTAATTAAACTGATTCATATAATAATTTTTTTTCATTTTCTTTTTTCTTTCCTTATAAAAAATCTAATAAAGCATTTTAATCTTTGTTATAATATCGAGTTGGCTTAAAAAATATTGAATTAATATAAGAAATAACTTTCAGAGAGAAATCCTCCCTTTTTGTAGAAAATTGGTGTAGTTATCGTTCTTCATATTATATTCACCAGATTTAAAGGGAAAAAACTGTTAAAGTATTTGAATAATATTTTAACTAGAATAATATAATGCTTTTGAATCTATTTGTTATTTATAAAAAAACCGAAAAATTAACTTTCTTAACAGATAAAAAATGCTATTTAAATATGTAAAGGAAAATGTTACCCAAATGCTACCTAAGCTTTAACTAATTGAAAATTTGACTTTTATTTTCAGACTATTTCATTTTTATTTTAACTTTGTTTTTGAGTAATTCTTCATTTTATACTTAATATTCACACAATTAAAGGGGAAAAAATGGCAAACAGTTTTAAAAGTGAAAAAGTTCACTATACTGGAAAGTTTTGCTTAAGGACTATTGAATAATGGAAACCTACAACTAGCGGAATCATAAACCAACAACGATTGTGTAGCGGGTTATAGAAAGCTCTTAAATCCATAGAACATTTTGAGGAACAATGAGGATTATAAGGCTTATTACGTACGTGAGAAATGTGTGGGGACAAATGTTGCCTCATTTGACCATTATTCAAAATTATGAAAACTCAGATCCACAGTAATATGAATACAAATTACAATTTTAGATTTTACTTTATTTTTATTGTTTTATTTAGAATGATTCTATATTATTTTCTCTGCCTGTTCTTCCAGCTATCTAATGTTTTATTTCCTTGTATAAGCAAATTTGTCAAATTTAATTTTTGCAAAGTTCTTAAAAACATAGTTCACTATATCTTCTAATTTTAAATATAAAGTTCTCTCTATAGCAATTGGGAGGAAAAATTAAACGAGAAACGGAAAAGTTTGAGTTATGTTATGTAGAAAAAATATTTCTTTTCCTTTTTATATAATAGTTGATAATGTGGTGTATTTAAGGTATTCGACTACTCTTGCGACACCTTTTTTCTTAAAAAATGGTAATATGGGGATTTTTTTGTGGTTTTTAGATTTTTTTAGTACATTTTAAGAAAAATATGCTAAAATTAAGAAGAGAAGAAGAAAGTATTGATAAAATGGGAACAAATTGGTAACAATTTACAAAAAAATAACATAAATGGGACCCATTCTGTACCAACATTTTATGAACAAATTTTCACTTTTTCAATTCGTATGGGTTGCTGTGTTATTCATTTTTGAAATGACCTTCAGGATAAGAGATATTTTAGTTTTTACATAAACTAAATCACTTTATCTTAGTTGTTATATGAAATCGCTTAAAAAACAGTGATTATATTAGCATAAGGGACTGTAAATTTTGTAATAAAACAATGATTAATAAATCTGAATGTTAAAACACTTCTACTGAAAAACAGAACATACACAAAAAATTTGAGTCAATTATTTTTAAAACGTTTTTAGCAATCGCTCTGTCCCCGTTTGAGCATTTAAAAAAAAACACATTTCGAGAAAAATGCGTTTTAAAGTACGACATATTATCTTGCTTAAAGTAATAGCATCTGCTTTTACTAAAATGCTTGTAGTTTTTGTTCTAGTAAACGGAAAATAATAAACTTGGTATTTTTTATAAAGCTAATAAGATGGCCTATAAAATAAAATCATAAAAAAATTTGTCCATTTTTGGCAAAATTCCCAATTTTAGGGTAGTCGGATACCTTAAATAGTGAGGTCAAGTCTAGATTTAAAATTAGGCATTAGTTCGCAAGTTTTTAGTAGTAAGTTCGTAGTCGTCTTTTGTATTCTCCTCTTCCCTCTTTTACTTATTTTTAATTGATTGCTTGTTTTTTCAAAATAAAAGATTTCTTTTGTTATATATTACAAGATGAGAATTCGTTATATAACTTAACTTCAGAATAATAAAAGTAATCCCTTAAATTTGAAGACTTTGTTTCGACTGAGAGAGAGAATTACAATGTATTAGTCCCTCTATATGATGGTTTTTTATTGGTATCAGGACCTGTATCAAAACATTTCACTTTCTTAAAAGAGTTTTAAAAATTTATCAACAGTGTAAATTCTTTTTCTACATTAATCAAGCGAACATGCTTTTTGTGTAATATTTACTTACAAATTCTTTTTTTTTATATGTAAAACAGCACATTGAAAAATCTAGTAGAGAGAAAAATATTCTCGCCTTTTCTTTTTCTCACTATATTTTACATTTGTTGAATTTTCAGATAAGCCCCTCTTTACACCTCTTGTGGACATTCTTGATTCTGATTATTCATTGCTATGTTTCTAAATCCAAACTCGAACCGTGAAACTGACGAATCTTTCAGCTGCATGCAGAGGTGACGCATATATGTAACTCAGGCGTATCAAAATTCCACGAAAGCATATTTCTCGGAGACGTGTGAACAATGTAAATGATTCTTCCTCGCCAGAAGAAAATTTTACTCGAGTTTTGAATTTCTGATTTAACGTTACATTCTGCTGATTCAGCATTCTATAGTGGAATGTGTATGCGTCATCTTTTCTTAAAAAGGTGTAGCGAACGACATGTAATACGAAAGTTTAATTTTCTTGGTTTAAGTGTGTTTTTTAAGTTATACAAGTTTGATTTTTTTTACATGGTTCCTATGAAATTAATAAAAAGGTCTTAAAAAGTTTCCAGACTGCATTCTTAACAAAAGTAGCCTTAATATTTAATTTTTTTTAAGATTAAAATAGGTGACGTGATGATGAAAAATACTGAAATAACGCATTAAAACACACAGAAAACATATATGAAACGTTTTGTGACTAATTCAGATTTTATAGAAAGGAATGTAACGGAAATAATTAATTGCTTATTATTATGCTTATCTTTCATTACCCCATTTAAATAAAAACTAACTGAAATTATTTCATTTACCTTTAACTGGATGGAATATCATACGCTTTTTTAGTGGGAAATGTACTATTGTACAGTCGACTCTCACTAATTCAAACCTTCGATAATACGAACCTCTCGATAATTCGAAGTATATGCTCAGTCCCTTGCAAAACTCTTAATATTTCGAACTGAAACAATACGTTTTGGTACACTCAGTATTTCGAAGTAAAATCTGCGGCTGGCCAGACTACAACACGCGATAATTCGATCTAATATAGCTTTCGACAATTCGAACACTCACTATTATGTAAAGCACTATAGGAAACAGCTTGGAGCTTAAATTTTTTGTGTTGTATTGTCTCTGCGTGTCTCCCCTGTAACTTAGCCCATTTAATGACCATCTGACTGCCATCCTTTCTTTGTCTTTCCAGGATCCTCCAGCAAAAAGGCACTTTTATTGCTTTCCTTCTTCAAATGGACAACAAACCGGCCGTACTTGTTGTCAGTCATCCATATCTTTCGCTTAACACATGGCCTTGCTACACATGTGTTCAGAAAGAATGGTTCGCTATTGTGAAGAACAGATGCGTAGGATTGTGTATTTAGTGTCGGAGTGACATGATGATTTGTGACTCATCTGAGTGACTTATGGCATTTGGCAACAAATAGGGCATGAGCCGCATTGGATCCTGCCGTGAAGAATCAAGGGTGTCAGGGAAAACGTCTTAAGGAACCGATAACAAGTTAAATAGATTTTTAAAGATAACAGAATTTTTTGTCAAAAAAAATTATGTATACTTCAATACAGGATTTTTAACTTCTGTATAATATTTATACTGTATATAATTATTTTTTAAAAATACTTTAAAATAATTTTATGCATATGTACACTTGCTGTTTTATAACATAATTTCAAATTTAAATGTGTTGGAAAAAAATTTCTCCTCGTGTATTTTGGGAGTTTTTTTTCCTACGCTTTTGATAATTCGAATTCTCGATAATTGGAAGTTTTTCATTGGTCCCTTCAACTTCGAATTATCGAGAGTCGACTGTATATATATATATATAGTTAAAATTCTCTACTATATATAGAGAGATGATTAATCAATAAAACTGAAGCAAAAAAAAAAAATCCGATATTGTAAAATAAAAAAGACATAAGATTTTAGAAAAGATATATTAGAAATTATAAAAATAATAGAGTTTAAAAATATATATACACGGATGCTACAGTATTATAAACATTGCTAACTCTATTAGGACAGCACTTATATAAAAAGTAAGTTATATAAAATTGGAGTTGAACATGTTTTTAGGCCAGCCAACCTTTCCCTTTCTGGTAATAATACTGAGCAAAAACCTATTGAATATAATGGATAAAATATCTAAATTTATTACAGGAAAAAGAGAACTTACTAAAAGTTGCATTCAAAAAATGCAGAACCCGCGCTAAATCGAATACAATAAACAAGTTATTGCCAGATTCTGGACCCAAATACAAATTCAAAGCATGGAAAGGGCTGAATAGTAACGCCTAGTAAAATTATGAAACTAATAGAAATAAACTAATTAATTAGAATGTATAAGTATTACCATTACTAAAATTGGGACACTAGGGTTGTAAAGGTATTTAAATATTAGAAAAATTACTATGGTTAACATAAAACGAAGAGAATAAGTAATTTTATCTAAAATTTGAATCTGCAGGTAACTGTATATATATCTAGGAAAAATGATAAATTTATAATAATAAACGATTAATATTCTAAGGAACTTAATCTTCACTATTTAGAATCTCTTTATAATACAAATAACTGTTATTAAACTTAATTGGGTATTTTGAATTAAGCAGTATTTAATGAAATGTTAACTATAATATACATATATATATTCTCAGTTTATAGATAATATTTCCACTTATTTTGTAAACGTGAACTTTGCTAATAATTAAAAAAGATACAAGCGCTATATATATATATATAAATAAAATGTTTTTTTAGAGTGGGATTGTATAGCGGGAAGCGGGGGGGGGGGATATTAAAATTCTGCATGACAATTTTAACCAAAAATGATATCGTTAAACATTTTGTACCTTAAAATTTGTCAAAAAGATTGATTAGTAAATATAAATATTTAAGAAAGGCATACGACTTACCTTGTTATTAAAATTATTTTTTAATTTCCGTTTTAAAAGTAGTGTAAAAATGATAGTTACATTTGACTTGAATTTTTATTGGCATCACACATTGAAGCTACTCGAATGCTAATGTAAAAGATCACGCAATTTCGAACCTCGTCAAAAACGGACGACACTTAAGTTGAAGGCCTCTTTTCAAACTTTCACATCGTACTAATGTTAGCATCTTTAGCCTTGACAGATTTAACGTGCTGGAAGTCCTTTACAACGCGGCTTTTCGGTAGAGCCAGGACTCAAAATTGATACTCGACAACTTTGGTCAAGAATTTGAGACATTATCAACAGGCTATAGTTGGCTATAGTTACAAGACAGTAAAGAAAATCATATTTTTTTACCTAAACTTTATGTAAAATTTTTTGAAGTTATTTTTTAAGACTTAAATTCCTATTAGAGTTGAATCTCTTATTGCATTGTTTTGTTTAAAGAATTAACAGACCGTAGATGGTATGGACTTCAACACAAAATATGAAGTCAACAATAGCTTGTTAGAGAAATAAAAGCTATAGAGTTAGGAGATTACGAGCCGAAAATTTTACTTCATTAGTGTCTTCGAAGAGTAACGTCTGTTGTATTTTATATCAAACTAGACTGAAGATATGGTATTGAAGATGGAAATGATTTGTTTCAGTTAGAACCACTATATATGAAGGTTAAAGGTAGTGGACTCCATAAGTGTGAATTTTCATGAAGTACCAAAGACATCATTCCCAACTTTTACATTATAGGAAAACAAGTTTTGAAAGCGAAATATTAGTTTATTCTTTGACCTCATCGCTTGTTTGAGCCTAAAAAGTTACGAAATGCGATAGGCCTGCTTTTACGTTGCACGAATTTTCAGATTGTGTTAGGCCAGCGATACTCAACCTGTAGCCCACCGGGCCTTTTTAAGTGACCTGGTCATGGCCCATTGCTCTGAGAAATTAATTTATTTAGGAAAATTTGGTGGGAAATTCTTTTTTAAAAAATCAAATGCAATATCAATTTTTCTTTTTGCTGTCGATGTCGTATGGGGGTGATTTGATATTTTTTCTTCTGATTAGTGATAATAGACAACAGTGAAGTAGCGACAATTTTATGAGTGGAACTAATTTTTAACTATCTTTCATATCTTGCAAGCGAAAAATATTCGAAGAAAATATATTGTTTCAAGACGATTGGGAAGCTGACAATTTTGTAGTGAAAAACAAGCAGAGTTTAGCAATTGTTTGATTTGTCACGAAGAAAAATACCAATAAACAGGAATCGTTCAATGACACTTTTTCTCGAAGATTTCTTTCAAGAGATGATATAAATAGGCTTTCTTGAATACTCTTAACATCAGCAAAAAAGTGTTTTATCAGTGGTAATGTCACAGCGATAACAAAGGCACCTTATGAAATTTGTTATATCATTGGGGATCATATGAAACCGTTTACTGATACAGAAATCGTAAAAGAGTGATTCTTAAATGCTTCCAAAGTAGAAAAATTCAGTGACAAAAGTAAAAAAAATAATTAAAAAAAAAGCAAAATAGGAGTTTTAATATTTTGATCAATTTCCACAATTTAAATTTTCTATGTTTTCTTGGTCTTAAAGCATCCCCCCCTCCATTAATCCTCATGTTGCGGCCCGTGTGAAATGGCTAACGCTTGCATGCGGCCCGGCAAAAAAAAAGGTTGAGTATCCCTGTTTTAGACAAATAGATATTAATACTACTACTTGCTCTCAGTATGTTATTAACAAATCAAATCTAATCAATATGTTTTGTTCAGATTTAAGTAACAGACATAAAGGAATATATAATTCGCTATGAAAATATATATCTATTCATAATTTTTGCTGTAAGGATTCACTATAATGGTGCCCTAGCTTTGTCTGACGTCACTTTATTAGATGAACAATAATTTTCTCTTTTACTTCTCAAATACCTATGAGATGTACGAAGGCAATATTTGCGTTGGTAGCAGATATGCTACAGACGTGTTTAGGTAGAAAGGGAGGTGAGACTCTCTGAAAAGCGAGAATATCCTGATCTTTTTGGTGATATAGTTTAGGACTTTTAAACTTGACCATCTTTGCTACTGCTGGCTTCTTTGTAGACACATATAAAAATCCCAAACATGTTATTTCCCTCTTTTTAAATGTGCCCAGCTTTACAACTACGGATTGTTTGTAGGCATATAAAAAGCTCCATAAATGATATTTTCCTCTTTTATAGGTTTATTTTAATCTAATAATTAGTGGAATAAATAAAACATTATACCAATGAAACCAATAAAACTAAAGCAAATAAACGAGTTAATTGGTTGAGAACATAGAAGTCAGTTGCAGTAAGGAAGCTGAATCAAGATTCAGTCTTGTTAAAGATTTTAAAATGGGAAAATGTACGAGGTAACTCTGAAATTTTTGAGATACGCGCAGACGATAAGTTACAAAAAAATTAGCGGTTTAATTTGAAAATACAAAGTATTTATCTCAGAAGACGACTTTTTACTGACTTACTTCACGTTATTTAGCGTAGGATAAATTTTAGACGGAAGAGAAAATGGAGTTGACGCAAGAACATTATCGTGCTATGATTTTCTATCATTTTAAAGCTGGATTAAATCAAAAGGAATGCTTTCAAAGGCTGAAATTAATACTTAGTGATGAATCTCCATGTCGTGCTACTGTATTCAGATGGTTTAAAGAATTTTGCAGTGGTCTCAATTCTCTTCAGGATGAAGAACACACAGGAAGGCCGCGGTCGGTAGTAATCTCAGATAATGTGTCTACCATACGAAAAATATTAATGGATGATAATCGCTGTACCTACCAAATGATACATAAGGAACTTAACATTGGATCCGCAGCCATACACAAAATTATTAATGAACAATTACATATGAAAAAGTAGTTTGCCGTTGGGTTCCCCATAATCTAACTGAGCACCAAAGAGAGAGAGAGAGTGAGAGAGAGAGAGAAGCATGTTATAATCAGTAAAGAAACCCTTAAATTGCTAAATGATGGTGTCCACCGCATCATTTCTAAAATTGTAACGGGTGATGAAATGTAAATACCGTTTTTTGACGTTCCAACACGTCAAGAAAGCAAAATATGGGTCTTTGAATATGATCCCACGCCAGCAATGGTGAAGAGACAACGAGCAATGGAAATAAGTAATGTATGTCGTTTTCTTCAGAAGTTTGGGATTGGTCCCATGCATCAAGTTGGAAGGACAGAAGACAGTAGCAACAAACTGGTATGCCATTAAATATTTCCCAGAAATTCTCTGTTAATGTTAGAGAACTAATGCTTCACCATGACAATGCATTTTCTCATACACCCGGATTAACAGTTGAGTTTCTTTGGCAAAAACAAAGTAAAGTGATAGAACATCCACCTTATTCTCCAGATCTAGCTATGTGTGACTTTTGGTTATTTTTTAATCTAAAAAAGAAATACGAGAACGTCATTTTCATTCAGAAGAAGAGATTGATGTGGCTATATAAGTGCATTTTTTTTTATCAATTTCAGGAAATGAATGGTTTGAGGCATTTAATCAGTGGCAAATTCGTCTACAAAAGTGCATTGATGCTGGAGGAGACTACTTTGAACATTTCTAAAATTTTGTAAGCATAATTTTAAAAAGCTAGGATTATCTCAAAAGTTTCAGAGTGACCCTCGTATATTTAACGTTTGTGATTTCAATGCCAATTTATAAAATTATATGGATATTTGTAGACTTAAGGCAATATGGTACCATTTTCACAATTTTTTAAAATTTTAATATTAGGTATTTGGTTTTAATTGTATTTTATAAAGACTACTATTAATAATAATTCCATATAAAAAATTTAAATTTCTTGCAAAATGTTTGTAAAATTTAAATTTTTTGAAATTTTAAAATATTATTTAAATTTTTAAAGCTTTTTAAATATGTCTCTTTTCTTTCAAAAATTTTTTCCACGTACCTTATAATATACTACATAAAATTGTGTATGAGTTTTTTTATGCTGCAGCTCTTTAATTTTTTTATTAATTTTTTTATATTTAAACTTCCAAAAATTCTCAAGGAACCATTAATTTTGATTTGGAAATTTTTTAGAAAACGTACTAAACATGTTAGAGCTAATTCCATGCACAGTTTTACAAAACATACGTTTCAGAACATGTATAAAAATTTCAAACCCATACTTCAATTATCAAAAAAGCCTTAGGGTATTGAATAATAGCATATGTACAAAAATTCAACATGAGAAAAATGAGTTTGAAGTTTTCAATCCATGAATAGCAAGATATAATATTCATCGCATAGTCTGAAACTTTTATGAAATGTTAATTAGCTTATTTAAAACTGCTTACCATAAGAAATTGCACAAATGTAGAACAATTAAACAGTATACTGCCATAACGAATATAAAGAAGAAAACAAATGAAAGCTTAATATTTCAAAAAACTTTACCTTAATAATTATGAATAAAAAATAAATACACACATTTTAGAGCTAATTTCATGCTCAGTTTGACAACTCAAATAATGAACAACATGTACCAAAGAAGTTCATGTTTTTATTTTTTATTTTCATGATTTTAAAAGCCTTCGCATGTTAAACATTGTACACGAATGAAAGCAAAATCAAATAATTTATAGGTAAAATATATCAAAATCCAAGAACTGCATCTCTGCATTTGTTTAAATAAATATCTTAAAATATTTTAATAATAAAAGTGTTGAATTTCACACACATGGGATATATATATATATATCACCAAAACAAATATATGAAAATGGGAGAGTTTTTCTATTCTAGCGAATTCGATTTTTAATTATCTGAGTTATCAAAATGAAATTTAGTATTTGTGCTTTGGGAGAATCCCTTTTGAAGTTTTAATTTCATTCATAATAATATAAAAAGCACGCACAAATTTTAAATCTTGACCAAATCCATTTTCTCTTCAATAAACAACACACGAACTAGAATTTTTGTATTGAATTGCACAATTTTTTCTTGAAATGATTTGTTACTGCATATATAATGTCAATCTCATTTACGCGCAGTAGAAAAATAATTAATTAATTTTTTATCAGGCTCTTTTTTAGCCGATAATCTGAAATGTGGTGTGGTAGTTGCTGTCCAGCATCAAATATTGCTCCATAACGTGATAAAAAATGCAGGTAAGGCTTTGAAATTTTGCAGGCATGTTTATAAAGATTCGAGGTATCAAATAAGCCAATAAAAATTTTGATGGTCTGATGATATTTTGGGAACCATATCGCCTTAAATATCAACTCAGACTAGATATACATATTTATATACCATAGAACAAATTAATGTTAAGAAAGGTAAAGTATATTCAAGAGAAAAAAAAGTTAATTTATAGTATTCTATAAAATATTGACGCACTTTCTCATTTATTTTAACTGTATAACAAAAAGAAGGGAATACACTTGCTGATCAGAAGCATTTCTAGAGTATTTCTTCTTGATCATGATGACTTTAGGCCTTATAAGAAATTCGACCATAAACACACGTATTGTCTTTGTTATTTGAACAATTTTCAGAATAATGAGGCCCATAACTTACAGCTTATTGTGCTGTTATGTAGTTAAGTTAACTTAGCTATACTGATATAAATATTTTTACCTAGAATTGTGGTTTGATGATTGATTCAAAACCGTTTTCATTTTTATTGCATTGTGATTTACATTAAATGGGAATCTTATATTTAAAGTATGTTTTTTTATTGAAAACAGAATTTCTCCTCAAATGTAAATAGCAGAATATCCTTTCCATTATTTCTAGACGATATTGATTTTGCTAATTAATAACTGGAAAATCAATATTCTTTATTATATTTAAAAATTACATTAAAATGTTTTAAAATGCTGTAAATATAAAGCGAAAAAGTTTTTTTTAAAAAAGTTAAAATATTTCAAGATTTTATTATAAAATACATAAGAGTGATTTCGAAGCGTTCGTTTCATATTAACTTGCTATTACTTGAGTAAACAGTTTTATGTAAGCAAAATAATTTTAAATAAACTTTAAAAAAATTTATCTTAAATGATATATACACTTTGCTTCCATTTTTAATAAAAATTAACTCAACAAAGTTTCTGGTTTAAATATTTATAAAACAAACTATTGCGTATTTTTATTGCGAAGATAAAATAAAATGAAAAATACGTTTAGAAATATTATTTAAAGAAATTTTTTATATAACAATAGTTTTATCCATCTTGTTTAATTAATATTTGTATTGATAGAGAAACAAACAAAGTAGCAATATATGTGTATTTGTGATACCTTCAATCTATATAAACCAGTAAATAAAAAAGGGAAAACCGATTTTTCTTTTCAGCTTATTATAACTTTGTTTAATACCTATGCATAGAAATACTTTATACTGAACTGCATTTCAATGAGAAACTAAAAACAGTGAATTCATATACACTTTATAACAATTCCTTAAGGACCGGGGGGGGGGGGGTAGAGGCTACTTTTCTATATTTTCCCAATAAATAAAGTTGTTTTATTATTCCAAGTTAAAATCCTAACATTTCCCTTACCAGTCTATATGTATATGAAAAAAAAACACTTTTACATACATATGATCGTCAGACAATAAAAAATAAATACATAACGGGATAACAATACTTATGAAAAAAGACAGCAACAAACTAGCACAATTCTTCGAAAAATTATGAAGAAAGAAAATTATTGAAGAGAAATCAATAGAGCACACTCGTTAGTCAAAAACAGTAAAACATTCTTCCCTCCCCATTATAACCATATCCGTCTGAAAAATCGAATTTTGAATCGAAAGTTGTATATGTTTACGGTAATTTTCTATTGAATTCAACAGAAATATTTAAAAACTAGTCAAAATTTTAGTATTAAAAAGGTTATTCAACAGAAAATTCATATATATATATATACACTGTTTCAGATTATTTATATATTTTTAAAACTCTTATACGCATAATAGAGAGATATGGTTGCATTTTAAAGCTCAAATGAAATATGTAAGACTGAATATGACCATAGCAGTTTTTGTAAAAACAGATGTAAAAGATCAAGTAATGCGCTATCCTTTTAGAAAATTACTAGTAAATAAAAAAAAAAAATTGAATTTAAAGTTTATAACAAATCATGTTTTTGAATTAATATAGCTATTAACAAACTTAATTTTTAAAATAATGATTTTGTACTTCTTTATTGAAGCGCACACACACACATTTGACACAATATTTTTAAACAATCCTTTGAAATATTTAAATTTTACTGATTAATACCAGCCTTCTCAGTTCTTGGTAAAAAAAGTATTAAAAAATATTTTCTTATAAAATTCTTCGTAAAAAATATTTTAATAATCATATATATGTTGAAAGATTTAAGAATCTAAACACACAATCTTGGAAGAGAGATCGAATTAAAAATAACAACAATAAAAGCAAAAAAATAAAAATTAAATTTAGGAAATATAATGTAACATTCCTACAAAACAGAGAATATTCATTTCTGAAGAAATATCCAGAACTCTTTATCCATAAAAGGATTGCTACAGAAATGCGATAGAAATGTTTATTATTTCTTTAATATATTTAGATTTGATAAAATGAATTTATATATATATATTAATATCTGTGTTAAATAATGTCTTAAAGAAAATTTCAAAATAAAAAAAAATAACCAAGATATATATAGTTAATTTAATTGTTTTTAATTAAATATGATTTTAAAATAGATAAGTTATATTTATTTGGATATACATAAGTTAATTAGGGATAATTTACAGCAAATTACAAATGAAATAAATGGATGCACATTTTTTCTGACATACACTGTTTAGTTAGAATAAAATGGACAATTTTGAACAACTTTACTGAAAAACGTCTTAATTCACACAATAAAATTAATTCCAAACATTCTTCTCATCCCTTTATTCCATAAACGGTTTGAAATAACAAACTGTACCTGAACTAGAGTATGAAATTAAAATTTTTCCTAAAATCCTTTCGGTGTAAAATAAAAGTAAGTTATTCTTACAAATTTGGAAAACACAGTTAAAATATTGATTATTAAGGAAAGGTAGAAATAAAGATCAAATATACTCCTAAAAATGGGCATTTGAAAAAATATAATCAGCTGTTTGGTTTTCCAGGTATGTTGCTTACTCCGTTCTTGACTTTTCATCTACCCTTTTGAAAATCATCTTGAATTGCATGCTTCACACACATAACTTGAAAACCATTTATTTTTTGGATAATAGAATGTCTCCATTTGAACCTGAAATTGTTAATAGTGATAAAAAACGTATTAATTAATTGCTTTCTCAAATTATTCGAAGCCAATATTATTGAATATTTATAGTAATACATATAGATTGGATTTCAGTATATAATCTCAATTCTTGCGATACATATTTGAAGCTTATTTTTCCTTTTAGTATGTTGCTTATCTTGAGTAATTGTAGGTTTTTAAATACTTTTCTTATTAACATTCTAATATAACAGTATTAGCCTTGCTAAAAGAAAGAATAATTTGCTTTTTGAGAACTTTGAAATCAATCCAAATTTACCGAATTTTAAGGAATTCTGTACATTTTGATGGTTTTTTGGACTAATTTCCTTTCGAAAGATTTGCATTTCATGGCATAGATATTCTACACTGTTCAAATTCATTCCTCTGTTCTCAACCTTTTTTATACATTACCATGTCGTTAATAAGCTCTCGAGGATTCCTGCAGCTAAGCCAATAAAATCGCGAAAGAAATTTTATTACGATTTCGATCCTCACAGGGTCGTGAAAATAAAGTATAGAAAAGAATTATACATAAGCTGTAACGAAAAGACAAAAAAAGAGGTGGGAAAAGAAAATAAAAGTATAAAAATATAAAAGAAGACATCTCAAAAGTACAGTAAAAAAAGTTAAATCACACCTTACCGGTTCAATGGAATTGAGGTCGACATTTCTTCGCATCGATCTCTTAAACTCAGTTCTTCTCCCTTTCTTCTAATTTTTTTTTCGAACCCCACGACGGGCTGAAAAATAACAGCTGAACTAAATTTGATTTCGATATAATACAAAAAGAAAAGAAACTTTGCGCACTTCTTTGCTCTCCTTCCGGCATTATTGTGAGGAAAGAAAGTCAAAAAAGCTCCAAAGAAAGAGAAGAATAGGACAGAGGTAGATAAAAAAAAACTTTTTGAAGTGGGAGGTGCTTACTTTATTGTCGGACGAAGCAAGTTTAGTGCCCCGGGACGTTTCTAGAAGAGAACTTTTATAAGACTATTTAAACTTATTATTTGCAGCCCTTTGAATATTGAAATAAAAAAAGCTGAATACGTTATTGGGATGTTGAATATAAATAAATATATAATTTTCTGAATTTTGTAAAAAAAATTGTTTCGTAATTGAGATATAATAAACTTTTAAGAATTTCTAAATACCATTCGATACATTTGTTCCATATCAGCTGTGAAGGCAACATAATATTTCAGAAATCTAATCAACACTAAAAATGTCATCTTGGAAGATTCCACCTTTGTACAGTACAGAGCTCAACGATACACCTGTGGAGAACAATTCTAAGGCATCGAATACATAAACGTCACTTACTTTTTTTCGAACATCATCCTTGGAGAGGGGAAATAATACATAGTTTCAGATTAATTTCTCGTTAATTAATTACAAGTGACCTAATTTTTCGTTTTGAAATATAAAGCCTCGCTATCTTTTCAAATATTCTGGATCCCTTTGCAAAGAAAACTTAGAATTTAGAAGAAGCACATTCATTTGAAGCATCTGCAGATTTGACTGATTGTTAAAACAATGTACCTCTTTAAGCAAAATACAGTATAATTTTACAGTATAATTTTAAAAAACATATAATACAAGCTCAATATAACCAGAAAGTTTCTCCCTTTTCGATTAATGTTCAAACCAAAGTTTAATAGGTGCATCTGATATTTAAAGCAAAACGCACATGTCAATATTTCCAAAAAAATCTCTAGAATAGAATTACAGAATTCCTATAAATTTAACACATTCATCATCAATATAATAACTAACCAGTCCCTCTACCTAGATAATGGAATCTAACTTTAAATTGTGAAATATCCGTATATAAATCGTCTTAAATATACAAGTATTTGATGTCTCATTTTAAAATATCTCCCAAAGAGTTCCAATTCCGTAATTTGAATCGCCTGCTGAAATTGATTAAAGGACGCTTGCCACATTATTGTGAAGTGATAATTTTAAAACTTTTGAGAGTGTGGGCGTTATTGTGAATATAAATGAATCTCACTGTTCCCATTGAAAGATGTTCTGGAAAATGAAGGCTTGTATAACTATTTAATTTTCTTTTGCTTTCTGGTTTAGAGCCATTCATGCTGAATTTTGACATTTTCTGTTTAATCAAATACCGAAGTAGATCAATAGATCCTTTAAAGAATGCTTTTCCTCTATATACAAGACAATGTCTTTCTGATCACAATTTTCTAAATTTTTTTACCATAAATATTTGTGAAATCAGGTTAAAATTTTGAACACTTTTTTCCGTTCAAATCATTAATTATATTTTGTTATATATTCCCGCCTTTTGCAATATAACTATTTTTGTTATGAGGGTTCTCAGAGTCTTCTTTTCTCAAAGCATATCTTTCATTATTAGTATTTAGATAGTAGAATTTAGCAATATGAATTTAGTCGCCCTTCCGGTATAGTGGTTAGTGATGCTGACTGCCGTGCCGTAGGGCCTGGGTTTGAATCCCGAAGAAGGCATCGACGTTTATAAATGTATAGTACCCCTTTCGGCATGGGGGTACTCTAAATAGCCGTCGAACCACAAGTCCTTTCGTGAGGTTGTTGGAAGGGGAAGAGAGGTGGGAGGCTCCTGACCACCCCCAGGGGTATTCTCTCTCATAATTGGGTGGAACCGAGAAAAATTGTTTTGTCACTTGTATGGTGACAGGTATAAAAATCTAGCCTCTTGTCGCAATAAATTTCGCGGTCCTTGATTTAATGTTACTGTCAATCAGGTGGCACGAGGAACAACAAAAGGAAATAGAATTATATATCTCAGTATGTAACAACACATGAAAAATATTACAACATTATATTATTGTAATAATAGTCGCAAAAATGTTCACTTACTTCTTTTTCTGAGTTAATCTTTCAGAAGCTAGTTCACAAATTTTTAGAATAACTATTTCAGGTTCATCTATTGTTACCAATTACCTATAAACCAGCACTCTAATTCAGATTACATACAGACTAGTGCAGATGGACAGTATTTTAATAAAAACGCTAATTGATATATTGAAGATATAATCTCTCTGGTTTACCTTCAGAATGCAGACACAAGTTTTTCTATTTTGAACTACCACCATTGAACCATTAGACAACTATTTCTGTAGTTTCTAATGCCCTCCATACTCATGACATATTGTTGACATCGTTTGTGAACGATATTTCTCACACGACTTTTCAACATTTTCTAAAGGTCATTTACCTGGTGGAGATATTACTTTGAGACATGATGTACACCGTTCAACAGTTTTTACTGAAATACTGAGTGTTCATCGTAAGCATGTTTTATATCGTTCTGAAACTCCCCAGTACGTCAGGCTGGCTGTTTACACATCCTTGATCAAACTTGACCCTAGTTAGTTTTCTGATTGGCTCTCCATCCTCCTGCTAGTTCCTAAATTCTCGTATTTACATGATGTGGAAGTTCATCGAAGGAAGTGCCAGCTCAGCTGTAGTTCATCTTTTAACCATTGTTTACAAAAAGGAAGACTGCCACTAAAAGCCCTCTTGATGCTTCTGTGGCGTTAATCAACAATCAATCAAGCCAATTCATTTCGTTGGCATGC
Source organism: Trichonephila clavata (assembly GCA_019973975.1). Classification (NCBI taxonomy): domain Eukaryota; kingdom Metazoa; phylum Arthropoda; class Arachnida; order Araneae; family Nephilidae; genus Trichonephila; species Trichonephila clavata. The sequence goes on from BMAO01017495.1 coordinate 77,914, forward strand.
TATTTTTTATCATCCTCGTCCATAATTTCCTCAGTCTGTAATATAATGCGCTCTAATGCCACTAGTCTTTCAAAGGATGTATAAATTCAAGGTGAAAAAAATCTAATTTTGTACTAAAATTCCCTTTAAGAACTTTTGAACATTAACTCTTACATCTTGGTGGTACATTAGCATTATTTCACTGAATTATATGATCCATTGTTTAAATTTACGAACTTACTTATTTAAATATGTACAATACTTATAGATCAAGAGTTCTACTTACTTCAAGCTCATTTTACTTTTAGATCGTAAATGCGCGTGCTGACGCATGCAGACACAATTATAAGAGCGTGAGTTTGTACTGAAGTAAACTCACACACCCGCACACAGCACACACACACACACACACACACACCACACACACACACACACACACACACCACACACACACACACACACACACACACACCACACACACACACACCACACACACACACACACACACACACACACCACACACACACCCCCCACACACACCCCCCCACCACACACACCACCACACACACACACACACACACACACACACACACACACACACACACACACACAGCACACCACCACACACACACACACCGCCCCCCACACACCACACCACTCACACGCGCACACACAGCACACACACACACAACACATTCAACAAGTGATAACGTGGTGATATTTGTCACAGAGTCCACAATGCAACAAAAAAAGAAAAGCTTTAAGTTAGTTACATCATTAATATAAAAAGACATTTTTAAAAAAATGGATTTTTTTACTAGAATTAAAAATAAAAAAACGTTTTTCGGTATGCTTTAAAGGAGGAAAATTATTGCATGTTTTATTTTCTGTAACCGAAACTTGAAACCAAGAAATATATACTGAAGCCATCAGACACAAGATTTTTCTTAGCGGTTAACTCTGTTTTGGGAATCATGTTTCTAACGTGGTGTATAAGTCAGCACGTTGCACATGGAACTGAAATTGCAATCTGGTCGATTGATCACCAGAGGGTGCTGCGATCGCCTAGAGATTGTCCCCTAATTATCAAATAAACAATAATAGCTAATTGTATAACACTAGTGGTTGTGTGCTAACCGTCGATTTTGCTTTTATTCAAATTTTATATATTTTAAAGTTTTTTAGTACTCTAAAGATTTTTAATATATTTTTTAGGTTTTGCTTTTCGTATAGTTATTAAATATATACATAAACTGTTGTTTGTAAAATATGCAACACCATGAAAGAATCATCAAAATTAAATGAAATTTAATGCACAAACGACTTGTATTAGTACAAATAAATGACCAAATTTTCAAAGCAAAAAGCAACATTAAGTGTCCGGAATCAGTATTTGGTGTAGCTACCACGCGCTGCAATACGTGCTGCCATACAACGTGGCATGGAGTTAAACAGATTTTGAATGTCTGCTTGAGGAAGAGAATTCCATATTGCTTGTATGCGCAGCATAAGTTCGTCTTTTGAAGCTGCAGGACGCAGATCACGAGCGAGACGCCGATCAACTAAATCCCATACGTGCTAATAGGTGACATATCCGGCGAATAAGCAGGTCAAGGAAAAAGTTGCATGTGTTGGGCTGAACAGAAGTCTCAAACAGTCTTTACAACATATGGGAGTGCATTATCTTGCTGAAAGATAGCTCCAGGGATGCATTGAAGAAAAGGAACGACTTTGGGCTGTAGCACTTCACGGACGTATGTGTTGCTATTGAGATTACCCGCAATTCGTTGCAAATTGGATCATCCATGATACGAAATCGCAACCCAAATCATAACTCCGGATGTTAGGCTACGATATCGTTCGATCACGCCCTCTGGAAGGCATCGTTCACCGGCACAGCGTCTAACACGAATGCAGCCCTCATGGTCCCACAAATTGAAGCGTGATTCTTCTGAAAAGACAACTTGGTACCAACCAGCTTGCCAGGCTCTGTGCTCAAGAGCCCATTGCAGACGCAGCCGTCGATAGTTTGCCGTGAGGGGGATCCTGAATAAAGGCACCCTTGCAAGCAATCCACGGTGCAGCAGACGTCGACGAATTGACGAAGCCGACATTAGTACACCTGTAGCAGTAGACCAACGTGCTGCCAACTGCTTGGAGGAAGCTGTGCGGTCATTCACCGCCATGTGGAGAAGGTGTCGATCGTCGCGCGCTGACATCACCTTCCATCGTCCACTGCCAGTTTTTCGAGTTTTTCTGAGATCTTCGGTCCACTGCTTCCAAACTCGCATCACTATGGAACTGTTCTGCTGCACACGAGCTCCTATTGCGCGATAGGAAAATCCTCCTTCTCGAAAGCCGATAATCCTACCCCGTTAAAACTCCGTAAATTGTTGGAATTTCTCCTTATTTCGTCATGGAGTCATATTTAGGTTTCCCTAAACGTTCGCCACTAACAAATAATCATTAACTATTTTCAACGTCCCGCTACAGTACTCTATTTATAAGCTTTCAGCATCAGTCCAGAGGGCTCTGAGCACGCCACGCATGTGCGGTGGCTCTGAAACTTTACTATTTTATGTAGCATTCTATAATTGGTATTTGCTGCAAAGTTCATTTAATTCTGATGATTCCTTCGGTGTTGCATTTTTCACAAACAGCAGTGTATTTTTAGTTTATAGAAT
>BMAO01017496.1:0-13295 GCA_019973975.1 Trichonephila clavata
ACATTATGTATTTTTTTATCATATATGTGCAGAAATTTTTAAAAAAATCTTAATAACTTTTTTGAACATTAAAATTTTTCGACATTTTTTAACAAATTTTAAATTGCTTTTTGTTCTGATTTAAAATTTAAAAAATGATTTCCTAAAATTTAGACTCATATATCCAATCGTAAATAAAATAGCTTCACGCATGGGCTTCTAAACTGGTTTGTTTACAGAGAAGAAAAAAATCCAAATTTATAATTCAGTTGTGAATTGTTTGAATAAATTGTCACAAATAATTGAAAAGGCCATGTACAAACTTTTTATTATACGGTAAGAAATCTATTTTTAATACTAAATTGGGATTTAAATAGCAAGAAATTTTTTGAATTAGAAAGTCATTTAGAGAAAATTGCAATAAAAAAAAGATAAATTTTAAGTTCTAAACTGCTTGACACAAAAAATAGCATTTAATTTCTAAGAAAAAAATATCTGAATATTTGTTGTCAATGAAAAATAGCAATTTTCTTACGGTATCCGACTACTTGCGACACCTTTTTTAAAAGAAAAAATAGAAATATGGGGATTTTTTTGTGGTTTTTACATTTATTTAGTACATTTTAAGAAAAATAATCTAAAATTAATAAGAGAAAAGAAAACTATTATTACTAAAATGGATAAAAATTTACAAAAAATAACATAAACGGGGCCCATTCTGTACCAAAAGTTTATGAACAAATTTTCAATTTTTCAATTCTGATGTGTTGCTATAATATTCATTTTTGAAATGACCTTCAGGATCAGAGATGTTGTAATTTTTACAAAAACTAGAGCCCTTTATCTTAGTTATTACATGAAATTGCTTAAAAAAAAATAGTGCTTATATTCAAAAAAGGTACTGTAAATTTTTTGTAGTAAAACAGTGATTGATAAATCTGACAATAAAAACGTTTCTACTATTATGCATAGTACACACAAAGAATTTCAGTTAAATTCTTTCAAAACTTTTTAAACAATCGATGTCATCCCGTTTGAGCATTTTCAAAAAAAACACATTTCGAGTAAAACGCGTTTTAAAGTATGTCATCTTGTTTAAACTAATGGCATCTGCTTTTTGCTTTTACTAAAACACTTGTAGTTTTTGTTCTAGTGAATAGAAAATGATAAACTTGGTATTTTTATATAGCTAATAAGATGGCCTATAAAATAAAATCATAAAAAAATGTGTCAATTTTTGGCAAAATTCACAATTTTAGGGTAGTATACCTTAAATTTGCTATTTTTGTGCACCCCCCTTTAATTCAAAATAAGAGGTAGTTGCCAAAAAAAAATCTATTTACAAAGTTAGATGAAAAATTAAAGCTTTTAAGAAGAAAAAAAAATATCTGGATAAGTGTAAGCCCTTGACTGGAGCTATATATCATTTTATAACGTCACATTTCTTTCTTTTAAAATTGCTTTACCCGACAGCTTTTTGATTGGTGTTTTATTGTTTAATTGCATTATTTTGATTAATAATGGTATGCTGTTTTAGATTTCATATGAATGTTTTTTTTTCAAAAAATAGATTTTATTGCAATAGAGAGAGAGAGAGAGAGGAGAGAGAGAATGTGCTAAGATTTTACTTTAAGGAAAATTTCATTGATAACTTTACTGGTACTGAGCAAATTATTTTAGAAGTGGACCAGAAAGAAATGCTTTCAGATCAATACAATTTATTATAATACACAATGAAAATTAAAAACAATACATTTTGAAATTAGTTTTATAATAAAGCGATGAATCAAAGTGTGATTGTATTCAATACAAAAATAATGTATAAAAATACATTACTTTTAACAAAAAATGAAAGTAAATAAGTATATTCATTAGTATGGGATCCATTCTTATACACTTTCATAAGTTTTGAAATCAACTGTATGTTAATTCTCACTACTATATTTTGCATATACAAAGAAATAAAAAAGAAAATGAATACTAATCTATGGAAATTTTTCCATTTGATAAAATTTTAATATGCTTTTAAATGATTAGAAAAACATCTAAATTGAAATTTTCTATACTACTGTTTTAATATCTATTGCAGACCGAATAAAACTCAACAAACCGTTGGTTACCCATTTCTGTTATAGTATAAAAGTGAAAATACACATTTTAAATTTTATACTTCTATAGAGAAGAAAACACAAATTAATTGAAATATAGAAATTGCAGCAAAAGAAAAATCACCCACTTTGTTATTAATTTATCAAATACAAAATTAATTAGACATAAATGCTTTTACTAAATGTATTATTAAACATATTCTACGTATTATTAATTAAAATAAATAATTGCAAACAAAGGAAAAAGTGTGTTTTCAAATTTTTCTGTCCTAAAATTCATAACATAATTGTTGTAAATAAGTTAATATATTTAATTGAGAGGTTTTACGTCAGTTGTTAAAATAACGCGTGGGCGTTTAATGGAAAATGTTTGACAATTAAATTAACTATGATGTTTAAATATCGCGTGAGTAATATTTATTTTCCTTGTTTCTCCCTTAATCAAAAATAATGGGGTAGGGGGTACCTTGTTGTCTAATTAATTCAAGAATATTTATTTTTAACTTACATGAATCAATAATACACATACGAAATTTAAATATCCTATTTTATTGCAACTAATAAAGATTTTTTTAAATAAAATATGCATCTAAAAGATATATTGATCCTTACAAACAATTTTAAAAAATGTAAAATGTGTGATAACTTATCTTGACTATTGGAACCATTTCACAAATTTTAAGATTTTTTTTTACTAGTTAAATTACTAACACTGCCACATTAATTTTTAAGACTGTATAAATTGAATTCAATTAGGAGTGTATTATCCTAATAGTTGTTTCTTTTGGCATGAATTGTCCTTTTATTTTCTTTAAGATCCGCCCACATTCAGCAAAAACACACATATATACAAGCGTAATACTATATTTATAAAAAATTTACGCGTGGGTGTATGTATTTATAACTACATTAAAATTTGTTATTAAAAAGCGAGGAAAAAGTGATCCAAGTTTGTTTTGATCTTTAACATTAGACAAATACACTCTTAATTTATTTATTCAAAGGTTTAGTTGTGGTGACAAAAAAAAATGTTTGTGAATCAAACTAAATATGATATTTTTATTAAAAACAAATCATTTAAAAATTGAAGCAATTTATTTTTTTTTAAAAAATGGGAAAAGGGTATTTTTACTGTAATCGAATTCCATATCAGAGTGGAAATAAAAACCGGAAGAAAAATAAATTAAGAAAATTTTGGAAGGAAAAAAAAGTACAATTCTGAACACAGCGTGCTTATTTAATCAAGATTTGCAATCCCGACCTTTCGAACAGTGATGAGATGTGATTATTTCTTTAATGTAATGGATAAATTTTTGAAATGAGAGGAAAGTACATATTTCATTTATTCATTTTTATGTTCACTCTATCATTTTTTTTGTTTGCTGTTTTTTATGTAGTATTCTCACCTTAATATCGAAAATAAAGAACTTAAGAGGCAAAATAAAACAAATATTTAAAACAAGCGCAGTAATAAAATTGGATATAATTCATACTTACAGTTAATACCTACAAATCAAATATTTTTATTTAACATTTTTTTTTACATTTGTATTAAAAATTGCATTAGTTTTAATTATAATTTATCATTAATTTTTTTTTAAATACCAGTGAAATATATTTTTATATCTGCAGTCTTTCTGCACTGATATACTGCAGGTATAATATACTGATAAATATACAGTATAGCTGCGTTAATGGGCAATGAATTGTTTTCTTAGTTATTATAGTGTAACATATATTTTTTAAAAAATAGCTGAACATTTGTCATGAAATATTTTCAGTAAAAAATTAAAAATAGACTTTTTTTTTACTGTAATGTTTTAAAATTTGCTTAACATTACTAGAAGTATTGATTTTAAGAGAAGTATTATTTATTTATAGAGTCCAAGTCAAGTAAAGCTAACAATATTTCTTTTAAAAAATTCGAATTAATCAAAGTGAATTCAGTTTCACGAAATTTAAGTTTTACATTCAAATGTACTACATTGCATGTATATATTTTTATTTTACTTCCTAACATAATAACAAGAACATATTTTTCATTTCAATATCATCTGAAATAATTAAAAAATTATGTTTAATATTATTTGGTTTAAAAACGTTTAATAATGTATATATCATCGTCACACGGTTTTCTTATATTTTTTTAATTGTATTCTGTGATCGATCTACATTTTATGATTCGCTTTTGATGAGTTTTTCTATGTCTTACTTGGAAGGCAAAAGACGTTTCCAGCCTATTTTTACAAGTATGACAGCATTGGAAAAGCATTAGTGAGTAGGTATTAAAAAAAAAAAAAAAATTCAGTAGCATTACTAGTCAAAAATGAAGCTTTTTGAAAATATCTAGAAATTTATGGCACACGATTTGTGTATTCATTTCCCAATAGTGTCCCGGAATTTATAACAATGAGTAAAAAACTCCTATAAGTAAAAGAAAAAAACATTTCTTGTCAGACATATAGAATAACTGGTCTACCAATATGATTCAGCGTGTCACATAGCAGGACATTTTTGAAACAATTTGATTCCCGTGATAATGCAGGCATAATTAGAGAATAAAGATCAATAATTTAGTTTTATACTTTTATTATATACAAGGGGTGATCAAATGAAAAGGTACGAAACGACATAAAAATGAAACAGTTAAATATTTGCATATTCCGCCAAGGGAGAATGTAGCGAGACATCTCGGGATGCCATTGGAGACTCTGACTGGGATCGGATCATGCGCGGGTGCCCGCATGCGCAGGAGAGAGCAAAGGCTCTTATAAAAAGCGGCGTCTAAATGATGCGAGCACAGAAAAAGCATTAACTCCGATGTGTACTGTGAGACACTCCGACGCCTACGCAGGTCCATGAAGAACAAAAAACCGGGGCTGCTCACGGAGGGTGTGGTTCTGCTCCATGATAACGCGCGTCCACACGTCTCCAGAGTCACACAAATGGAACTGGACAAGTTCGAATGGGAGACGTTGGACCATCCGTCCTACAGTCCGGACATGTCACCCTGCGATTTCCATGTGTTTGGTCCACTGAAGAAACACCTGAAAGGAAAGCGCTTCAACTCGGACGACGTACTCAAGGACACTGTGAAGGACTGGGTCTCGTCACAGCCACAGGAATTCTGGGAACAAGGAATCCTGCGGCTTGTTCATCAGTGGGATCGTTGTGCTCAGGCCTATGGTGTATATTTTGAATAAAGTCTATATTTGTACCCACCGTGTCGTTTCGTACCTTTTCATTTGATCACCCCTTGTATTAATTTTATATCATTTAATAGTATTTTTAACATTAAAATAAACAGCATGAAATACAATCATTTCTTCAACAAAAATATAAAACATTAACATTTTCATATATTATGTATTTTTAAGCATATTTATTAAAATTACAAATAGACAACGTAAAATATAAGTATTACCCTTCCTTACAGTTTAGTAAAAAGATAGATAAAAATTTTAATGCGAACCTAAGGCTTTCACCGCTTTACCTTTATATCGCAAAATCAGAGGTATTAATGTGTGACTTTCAATTTAACACGATTCTGAGTATTCAGTAGTTAAACATTTTCTTTGCGAACTCGAAATATTTTTCATACGAGGAAAGATTTTTTACTTTGATACGTAGCGGAAATCAGAGAGAGAGAGAGAGTACATGTAAAATTTTCTATCTTCAAACAATTAAATCTCTCCAGCAATGACATTCAAAATAGCTGCATTTTTTCGTAATTCCGCAAATGTCCGTAATTCTGAAGATGTTTGTCAAATGAAGTTCATTACAAATTTACCAACATCCATTAACTCAAAAATTGACAAATTTGTTAAGTAGTGCCGAATGCCACTAAGAATTGAACCACGTGCCACAGGTTGCCGACCCATGTGGTAGACTATCTAATGTTAAGATCTAACTCCTCGTCTGCGTGTGTGTGGTTCTAGGGACGAAAACAGGGTATAGGCATCGCCTAGAGGTGAAGAATCCCCTGGTGCTTGACCATGGAAAATTGTAGTAGTACCTGTGGTACGCGTTCCAGGTGCGCTTGTTCAGGAAGGGTGGTAACACTTACCCCCGAAGTTGGGCTCTGTTACGAGAGTATTGTGGATGAGCCATCATGCTTTAATATCGACAAAACAATCCTTATCAAATTTCCACTACAATTATTCACGACTGAGAAAATGATGATAGCAAGGACAAAGAAATATTATGTAATTGTCTATATCTTGAAAATGGCATAGTTACAATGAACAGTGGAGCACAATGAGTAGCGAATCTCAATTGAAAACTTTTCTCCACATGCCAGTACCTTTCCAACGGTACCATTTTCGTCGAAATCTTATATATCTGTAGAAAGTAATTTCAGTGTGTATATAATTTTTTTTTACATATTATTGCTTTTAAAAATATTTGAAAATAAAAAAAAAATTGCAAAATATTTGGAAATTGATAAAAGGCTTTGAAATAACTAAAGTAGGCTGAATATGCATGAATATTTTACTGAAATAATATAATATATATATATTGATTCTTTGGAGAGTATTTCTGGAGAAAAAAAAAACGGAATCCCTGTACTTTTTAATTGATGTGTACCAGGGCTATTTTTGGAATATGGAAGTTCAAAGGACATAGATAAAATATGACATTTCTAGCAAATATTTCTTTTAAAAAAGTGATTATGTATGAATAAAACCTGAAGAAATTTTTAGAGCAAAATCGAAACAAAGACTATTCAAATCTAAACAGAATAATAATAAAAAAAACTAAATTCACATTTCATTATCGTAGTTTATGTTTTAGGGAAAGCTCGAAAAAACACTTCTATATCTATTTATTATTTAAATTCAAAACCTGCATATAATTTTTTTTATGGAAGGCAGCGTTAGTTTAAATTAGTTTTTCTCTAACATTGTAGAATTCAGATATATTTTTACATTATTTAAATTTTTGATAACTGCGTTTTTGAGCACCACAATTGGATTCGAAACAATTATTTGTACGGACTTCTTGTAGGGTATAGCTTTTAACAGAACAATATTACTGTTATAAATCTCAAAAGTAGAATTTGTTACTAAAATTGAATAATGTTTTCATCCCTTTTGTACGCAGTTTTTCGTATTATAAAACTCTTTATTTCCATCACCTTTAAGGGTTCATATAAAATGAATATATCACCCCTTTTACTACCCCTTACCCAACACTTTTTAAGTTAGGTGTAATTTTATTTAACATAAGGGGAAAAAATCCAAGGAATGTTTAATTAAATTGATCAAAGTCCAAACGTAAAGCGAATTTGATCAAAATATAAAATATTTAATATAAAGAATATTTTAGTACATAAAAAGTAAGTTATTTAATTCACTCCTTTAAATTTCAAGAATGAGCCGCATGTTACAAAACAATTTACAATTTAAACTATAAAACATCGTATTGAAATTTTTTATTTGAGGAAAATGACAGTGTGATAGTTAGAATATATTTTGAATTATATATAAATATGTTAAAAATATTTTAATATTTATATACATTTCTTGTATAATTATTTCTAAGACATTCGAAGGCAAGTATTACGACTTCTCGACGCTTTATTCGGGGAAAAAAAACTATAGTTAAAAAAAAAAACCTAAACAAACACCCTTTTATAATTAATTGAATTAAGTTGTAACATTTTCTTCACCAACTCTAAAATTAGATCTGAAATCAGTCATTAGTTGCGGGATGGGATCTAAAAATCTAAAATCTTTAATTCTGATGATCCTGATCAGGACAATGGAACAAAATTATTAAATTATTGTATTTTCATCGGTTCTGGACAAGTGAGCAAAATTTCGAATTGATCTGACCTTTTAAAGTGGGTACAAATTGAGTTCAAAGATTCCGTTACATACAAGTGAAGCTTGCAAAAGGGTGTTATTAAAAAGATAATTTCAGACAGCCACATACATAAAAAAGATTGAAAATAATACCTATGCAAAAATCCATGCTGATAATGATTAAAATGTAGCATTTAATAATAAATTTCATTTATTTACATTCTTGAAATCTTGCTTCGCATATTAAAAATATACTCTTGTATACATTGCAAAAAATAATACATTAAAAAGTAGGTTCTTCTTTTTCATTGTTTACGATACCACAGATAAAGGCCCATTTCTTTACTCCAAAGAAACTTTCCAAACATGTTATTAATTTTTTTTTAAAGTCACCCCTAACAAAAAAAAAACCCAACAAAAATATTCCATCCTCCCCCAAAATGCAACGTTCATTATCATTAATTACATGAATCAAACCAACATTGGCAATGAAATGCAAGCCAAAAAGCCAACGCAGCCAATTAATAAACTCCGCGCTTAAATTCTCTCTCCATCCGGTATGTTTTCTTGCTCATTTTCTCTGAATTTTCGATCTTATCCCGGCCAATTAATACGATTCTGGGCGGTTTAATGACGGCCGTTTTATTTGAGGACTCATAACTAGATTTTCTCTTACGAACGCCCACACGCGGCCATAGCCGCGCACTAATTGGGAAGAGTATTCGAGGACCCTTTTGTACGCATCTTCTTCATAGCAGACTTTTAAGGGCAACCGGTTTCTTAATGTATATAATTAACCAGAGCAGCGATTTCGGCAGTGCTTCAGAACGTCGTATTTTAACAGCTAACATACTGCAACTGGATATGCGTTTGTTATAACTAGAAAACACATATTGTGCAATCGAGTGTTAGGAAATTTAAGAATTATATCTCGTAAATTGTGTGCAAGTTGAGATCGAGCGCTGTTGAAGAAAAAGTTTCTCCAGTATAATACCAATCTATTCATAGAAACTGAACTTCGAAACCATCGGATTCATTAATTTATCGATGAATTGAATAGATAATTTGTCTCGAATTCCATAATCTACAAATTGGGAACAATATTTAAAGATTATTTTGCAGAGGTATTTTGTTTTTGAGCAGATTCCGGAAGATAAATTTCTTAATGTTCATAATTAACCGGAGTAATAATTTCGACAGTTACAGAAAGTTGTATTTGAACGGGAAAAGTAGTAATGGAATTGCGCCTTATTGCTAGAAATCATAATGTACTATGGCAGTTGCGAGAATAGAAATATTTTATGTTTATCAATTAAAATTCGGTACTGTTACATTAAACATCATTTCTTATCATGAAATTCGACTTTACGATTTATTAACCAATTACATTAAAAGAGTAGTTCGTCTCATTTTTTAAGTGCATAGCTTAATTAATTCGTAGAAGTGTTAATCATTTCATATGGTTGTTAACATTAAATCGTTGCTGAAAAGGAAAATTCAAAAAATAATCTAGTTATCAGTCCTAAATAAGAATTGTTTATTCATTTTTTCATTACGATGATAATTATATTATATATATCGATATAACCGCGCGCGTGCGCGTAATATTATAAATGTAATTTCTCACACACGCATAACACTATAATACTCAGAGATGCTAAACAAATTACGGCCAAATTATCGAACTTCATGAAAAAAACTGCAGATAGTAGAAGGTCATCTATGGACATACATAATTGCTGCTTTTACATGAAAAACTCATTTGAATCTAACTAAACCTCGCTTTCATATGTTTTCTTGATTTGGCGTCTAATTAAACTTTTTTTTTATCAAGTAACACTAATGTAAGCTACTTTAATGTGTACTTGTACAATATGATTGGAAGAATACAGTATTGGTAAGTTTCACAGTAGTCAACTGAGAAAAGTCTTCATAATATTCTAAGTCACGGATAGTTCCAAAAATTTTAAGATTCTTGAAGTTTTGTAAGACATCAGTACCCCAGTTTATACAATAGTATCTGATGTTCTAAAGCAGGGGTCGGCAACCTATTGCACGCGGTATAATTCTCAGTGGCACTTTGTACTGCTCTACAAATTTGTCAACTTTTAAATGGGTGGAAGTACAGAAGAACGTCGTTTATCCGAGTCAATTGGGACCGGACACCGTTCGGATAACCGAAAACCGAATGCGATCCATGCAGTATATGATACTGGACACTACACAAATATTGAAAATCATCACATGCGGGAAACGTGATTGAAGAGAAAGCAAAATAGGTGCAAAATGTCGCACTTTTACCTTGATTGTGGAAAATAATCACTTATTTTTTGCTGAACCATTGTACACCTTCGTTTTTCAATGCAAGGTCTTTGATTCTCTTCAGCAGCAGTATTTGAGTAGAACAGCACTCGGATTGTTGTTCGTACCACTCCATAGCTGTCTCTAACGCAGAAACGAGTCACGATTTTCTACTTTCGTAGTTGTTGTCCTCGTCTTCATCCGTTTCATCGTCGATAGGGTCGGATTCTTCTTGCACGGAAGTCACAATCTCGTCATCACTTAGCATTTGAAATCCACAGTCTCTTGTATCGCATGCCATCCAGGTTTCTACATCAACAAAGCTCGACAAAAGAGCACGTATACACCATTTCACTTCGAAACAAACTGACCTAATATTCCACGCAGATGTTTACCAAATCACGCAGCTGAAATTCCCCAAATATCCGTCCCTTTTGGCCTCACAGAAAACAAATGTTGAGCATTGCACTGTTTGAAAACGGATCCGAACTTTGGTTCGGATATTTGACGCTCCGGATAATAAACTTTCAGATAAACGACGTTCTACTGTAGATAAATTTTTAATGGACATTATTTGACAAATAACTTCAGAATTATGAATATTTACGGAACTACGAAAGAATCCGAAAGGTAATTCTAAAGATAAATTTATAGCTATTTTATTATTTACTGAATGTCATTACTGGAGAGATTTGATTGTTTGAAGAGAGAAAACCGCATGTATATTCTGCTTTCCGCTTTTGGTTCTACCTAAATAAAAAATCTTTCCTCATATGAAAAATATTTCGAGTTTGCAAAAAAATTGTTTAACAACTAAATGCTCTGAATCGTGTCAAATTGAAAGTCACAAATTACATCCCTGATTTTACGATGTGAAAGTAGAGCGGTGCAAGTACTTGGTTAGCATTAAATTTTCTTATTTATCTTTATATTTAACTATATAATGAAGGGAAATAATTATATTGCATGTGTGTGTGTGATGTACATTTCTTATTTTTATAAATATGTTTAAAAATACATAATTTTTTAAAAAAAATTTGTTAAAGAAATAGTTATATGCTTTATGCCGTTTATTTTTATGTTAAGAAATATCTTTAAATGATGCAAAATCATTACGTAATAAAACTGTAAATATCTATATTATTGACCTCTATTCCCTAACTCTGCATGTATTATCCCGAGAATTGAATTGTTTAAAAAATATCCTATTGTGTAGCACGCTGAATCCTATTGGTAGATTGATTTGGAAGCCACAGCTACAAGGTTGCCGACCTATGTTCTTAAAGATATTCTTTAATTCAATCAGCATTCGATTCTACGACCCTTTTAATAAATGAAAATCCTTCTGAGAATGACATTCGTTTTCCTCGTCTCCGAGTCAACTCTTTAACGATGACTTCAGCATATTGTCAAACATTCGAAAAGGTGCTTAAATGTGACTTTAATAAAAATTCCTAAAATGCACGATATTTAATTTCTACAGAACATACTAATTAATGCATTATAGAATAAGAGTACACATTTTAACTAATATATAATGGTATTGCGGGAACAATTGACTTATAACATATATTCTTTTTAACACGCTTCACCTGTATGTAACGGAATCTTTGAACTCGAATTTCACCCCCTTTAAAAGGTCAGATTAATTCGAAATTTTGCACACTTGTCAAGGACCGATGACAATACAATAATTTAAAAATTTTGCTTCATTGGCTTGATCAGGATCATAAGGATTAACAGTTTCCTATTGTCAGATTTGGCGACTAATTCCAGATCCCATTTCCAGATTCAGTGACAAATTCTAAATTTGGTGACTAATTAAAGATTTGGCAACTAAAGGATTAAGTTACAACCCTAAAGTAAAAACGCTCATGGTTAATACAAATACAATGAACAAATTTCAATTATCTATACAAGCGTATTTTTAAAAAAAATTTAAAACTATTATTTACTATCCCAGTAACCGATTGGTCTTTTTAAAAATTTGTTTACCTTCTGTAAGAATGCTGGTGAAAAGACATTAAAGAATTAAAACTGTAAGAAAACTGTATAGCACGGTAAATGAAACCAGATTGCGAGAACGATTTTATTACCCGGAAAGTTCGAAATTATCTTATTTAAAGTGAAAGCTCCGTACGATAGAAAAAAATCAGCAAAAATAAAACCGAAACATTCCGCTTTTAGCTTAAGATAAGAGCAGATATATATATATAGAGTCGAGAAAATGAAAATAAACTTCCTTAAAAACATTGTTACCCGTTGACCAAGTGAAACAGTGCTTCTTTTTTTCCCCACAGAAGTGATACAAATAGAATTACGCTTAAAGGAAACATTGTAACTTTTGAAAAATGAAACACGGTAGTCAACTCAAAGAGAAGGAGAACGAAGGAGATCAGCTTAAGATAAAATGATTTTATGATTTGAAGAATCATATGAAATACATTCTTAAAACCTGACAACATGAAACCATAGCATGCCAACAAACGTGCGTCCGGTGAATTGTTATTAAGGTACATGTATTGCTGCGTAAAACTCTTTTATATATTGACCAGATTTACAGGTACCATGGCAAGATAACTTTTCCTGTTTTGGAAGCAAGCTGCTAAATCACTCCAAAGTATTTTGTCAGCTGTAAGTTACATGAGCACTCAATTAGGAATGCATACAAATACTCACAACTTCTTTATATGGTTTCTAATTTATAAAAATCACGGAAAAAATCACAGCAAGGCATTTTAGATGGGGAAGTGTGTAACAGAATTTTTAATCCTCCCTTATTTCAATCGAGTTTTCAAATATGTTACAATCTACAAGAAGCATTCTATAAATTAACCACACTTCTTGATTTTAGATACTTGAAGTATAAGAAAGAAAAAACCGGTTATGTAATATTCCTTTAAAAATTCTTCAAATGCTTTATTTTTTCTAAAGATAATACTAATACACTGCTGTTTGTAAAAAATGCAACACCATGAGGGAATAATCAAAATTAAATGAACTTTGCAGCAAATATCAATTATAGGATGTTACGTAAAATAGTAAAGCTTCAGAGCCACCGCGCATACGTGGTGCGCGCAGCTCCCTCTGAATTGATGCT
>BMAO01017497.1:0-59021 GCA_019973975.1 Trichonephila clavata
TTTCAATTTTTACTCTCATGCGGAACTGCTAATACTGCATTTGTATTGGAGGGAAACATTAAACTGGTGTTGTGTTCACGAGTTGAGTTTCTAGGTCATTTTCTCGTTTTTATTACATAGATTTTAAATCTATACAAGTAAGTAATCTATTAAAATTTACCGTTATATATTAATAGTATTGTGTAATTTATTTGGTAATAATTGCATATCTATAGTATCGCTTCCTTTAACTATAGCCCAGTGTATAAGCTAATTTACAGGTGAAGTTTGACTGGTCAAAAACCTTTGTTTAAACATGCTACCTTGATTCTTAAGGCCAAGAGTCTGCTATGGTACTAATGTGTCTAATATTTTTTTACTGTCTTGACTGGTTATAATTAAGTTTATAGCTATTTATATATATATTTGTATATGTCTCCATAGAAGATGACGTATGAGAACGATACTGCTTTTTTGTCGCCGAGGCGGCTCCACTGCAGAAAGGCTGAACATGAAACCCTCATGTGATGGTTGTCTTGATACATATCTGAATGTGCTTCATATGAAGGCTAGCGGCGATACCCTAGACTCTAGGGTATCTCTCTGTTTGCTATGCTCTAGAGCCTAGAGCATAGAGCATAGCATACAGAAGGATATATAGAAAGAAAGAGCGACGGAAATAGACCACGAAAAACGACGTAAAACAAAAAAGATAAAATTTATCCACTTGGCAACGACGCACGTTTTATTGTTTAACATAGTATAGTATTTGTGTAATTGTTTATGTCCCTTTCCTTTGTTTCTTTGTTACCATATATATATATATATATATATATATATATATACAGGGTGTCCAGCCTTAATGTGACCCAAGAGCTAATTCCCGAACCGTTCGGTTTAGATATGCACTTCCAACTTTAAAAGAGGTAAAGAATGTTTTTCGAGCCAAAAAAACCTATTTACAAAAAAGTTACAAAATTTAATTTTTTATACGGTCCCCAGGTCCTATCACTTATATATAGAAAAAGATGCAGTACACAAAAACAAAGTAAACACAAAAAGTTTCATTTTATTACGATGAAAACTGGCCGAGTTATGGAACTTTAAAGATCATACTTTATGTGCGTTTTCTAGGCTATTTTGAAGACGCTAGTAAAGGGTCGTCTCCAAAGTGAAATTAGTTGAAACTCTGCTAGGAAACTTTCGCTCTTTCACGTCACTATTATGTAATTCGTTTTTAGATTTAAAAGCATACGTTAATAATACAATAACTGAGTACTTAAGAATAAAATTTATTCTGTGAACGTGTAAAACTTAGAAAAAATAAAATATTTTTGACGAAGAAAACATTTTAAAAGCAGTTCCAAAAAAGAGACTTAGGTATATGCTGCGGTTTAAGTCGTATGTGCTGCGGCTTCAGTCTTATATGCTGCGGCTTCAGTCTTATTTGCTGCGTTTTTGCTGATTATTATGAACGTTAAAATTCTGTTGTGCAGCCGCTTGCAATTGCATACAGTCGTATTCTATTATTACGAATTTTAGTACGGGAGAACGAGATGTATACAAATGGAGAATACTGGGGAATGGTACTGTTTTATGGACAATGCAATAGAAATAAGAGAGAGGCAGTAAGACTTTATGCCATTAAATTTCCCACTCGAAGACATCCATCTTATTGTACAAATCCCGAGCTGTTCAACGCATGTATAAAATTAGGAGTTGTCGTAGACTTATTCCCTTGTCTCGTGCCACACCTCGTGCCTTCATCATTATTTAAGTTAATTTGGTCATTCTGATATAATAAAGACAGTGATTCATGATTGGCATATCATTCTACATTATGCTATAATCTGAACGGCAAATCCTGTATTATTTTGCTGCTTTTTGTTAAAAAAGGTGTTTTATTCTTTTCTGTACAAGTTGTATTTCTTTAATTTAATTTTTTTTGTTTGTCATACAACAATACAAATTGTCAGTCTATGATGTTTACAACAATGTTTTAATATTACTATGGTATTTTTCTCTTGCTCTTTCTGTAGATAATGAATTACTGTTCTCTAAACTAAATTTATATACGCCCTCCTTTTCTGAGCAACTCTGATGCTTCAAATTTATGTAGGCATAACTCGGTCAGTTTTTATCGTAATAAAATGAAACTTTTTGTGTTTACTTTGATTTTCTGTACTGCATATTTACTTTGCATTTCTGTACTGCATAAGGCTGGACACCCTGTATATATATATATATATATATATATATATATATATACATATATAAAAACTTAAATTGATATCTTATCATAATTCGAATATCCTTTATTATCCCATCTAATTCATAAATCCTAATACTCTTATTGCGTGAAACTTGTGTATCAATTTATCTTTTTCTAAAGCATTGAAAACGTTATCTTGGTATATTACCTATTCTTTAGATCTAGAATTTTCATAGTTTATTGACGATTCCAAGAAATACAAGATCACTAATGGTTTTCATGCACCTTGGTAATTGGGATTAATATTCCTTAAACAATGATATCATTTCTATAAGTAACTAGTTATTCCCTTTACCTGGATACGGGACTGTATTTTTGATTATGCGTTTTTTTTCTCGGATCTTCTTTATATAAAAATACTTGATACTTGAATAATCCCTCTCTTGTATTTTTCGCTTTGCATGAGAAGCATACTCGAATAACTGATGTAATCACGATCAAGCCTTTTTAATTTTTCAGCCACGACTACTAAATCTCCTCTAATCAAAATGTAAGTTTTTCGCTTGCAAATATATCGCAGTTAACTCGGTAGAACCGTTTCTTATCGTAAAAACAAAATGTCAATGTAAAGTTTTTTGGATGGTTGCTCTAGTAGAAAGAGAAAAACATCGGCCGTACTTCACAGGCATAAAAGATTCCAGCAAAACATTGGAGAATTCCTCTTCAAAGCAATTCCCATCCACAATGATCCACGACCATACAGAAGAAATCCAATCCGTGAAATTATGTTTTAAAATTTAAAAGTTTCTCATGAAAGCTTGCCTGTGCACGGAATTTGCACCATTTTCAGTGACTTAAAATGCTTTTTCTTATGCAGTGGTAGTTGCTGTTGAATGCGGATCATCCAGTTATTGGTGACGCTTCAAGATAAAATTTCCAGTTGAAATTTTTTTTTATTTGGTGCTATATTTGAAATGTTTTCATATTTTCAATATGATTTATTTTGTTTTGAAAATTGCGTTGTTCATAAAAATTTTTGAAGCTTGATTTTGATGTTTAATATGAGAATTTTGGTAATTATATAGTGTTTTTTATAATTGTTAGCTAAATATGGAAATTTAAAATGGTACTAATATTTTTGTGTATTTAATGGTGTTAAGAGTTTGAAGAATTTTGATATTTAAACTACTCGAGTATTATATAAATTATTTATATATACAAGGGGTGATCAAATGAAAAGGTACGAAACGACATAAAAATGAAACAGTTAAATATTTGCATATTCCGCCAAGGGAGAATGTAGCGAGACATCTCGTGATGCCATTGGAGACTCTGACTGGGATCGGATCATGCGCGGGTGCCCGCATGCGCAGGAGAGAGCAAAGGCTCTTATAAAAAGCGGCGTCCAAATGATGCGAGCACAGAAAAAGCATTAACTCCGATGTGTACTGTGAGACACTCCGACGCCTACGCAGGTCCATCAAGAACAAAAGACCGGGGCTGCTCACGGAGGGTGTGGTTCTGCTCCATGATAACGCGCGTCCACACGTATCCAGAGTCACACAAATGGAACTGGACAAGTTCCAATAGGAGACGTTGGACCATCCGTCCTACAGTCCGGACATGTCACCCTGCGATTTCCATGTGTTTGGTCCACTGAAGAAACACATGAAAGGAAAATACTTCAACTCGGACGACGTACTCAAGGACACTGTGAAGGACTGGGTCTAGTCACAGCCACAGGAATTCTGGGAACAAGGAATCCTGCGGCTTGTTCATCAGTGAGATCGTTGTGCTCAGGCCTATTGTGTATATTTTGAATAAAGTCTATATTTGTACCCACCGTGTCGTTTCGTACCTTTTCATTTGATCAGCCGTTGTAAAAAGGAACATCATTATTATTTTAAGATGCTTAAGAAAGATATTCTAATTGATATGCATTGGTGATACTTTGCAAATAAATCTAAATTTTAAAATGCTATCGCTAAAAATCCATTTTTATTCAGATTTTGATATTGATAAAATTTATGTTTTAGTTATTCTGACCATATTTGTTTGAAATGTAATCATATGATATGGTGTAGTGGAGCCATTAAAGTATTTTTTTAATATGTGTATCTGGTTTTACACCAGCATTTTTTTATATATTGCCTGGTTTTACTCCATAATTTTTTTATATTTCCTGCCCTAGTGTTTTTCTTTAATTTTATATATATGGGTATTACCCGCATCGTTTACTTTTTGCGCCATTTTGTCCTAACCACCATTGTGCTAATATTATATTTTATTATACTCTTTTTCAATATATGTGAAACAAATTTTCGCCCCTGAATTATACTTAAATTTATTGATTGGGCGGTTAAACTTCATACTCCACCAATTATTGCGTAAATGTTATTTTTATAAAATAACCATTTTAAAAATATCTCCTGCGATTTCAATTTACCTTTGAAATTTTGGACTAAATTTATTCAAAATTAATGCTATATTTTGTATTGAAGAGAAAGTGCATAGTTCATAATTAATGTTTCTGAAATTTGAATTTGATATTTATAGTGGAATTGTTAATTTTATAATTTTTTTCAAGAGTTTTGAAATGAAAATTGAAATAGTATCAAAGTTTTGGTATTTTTTATGTTGATACTATTTGATATATTTAATGCGGTCTTAAAATTTTTTAGTTATGATAAGATTTATTATAATAATACAATTGATTTGATTATGAAAACCAACAACTTTAAAGTGTATAAAATGATAATAATTTTGAGAGCACTTAGGTTGAGAAAATATTAATAAATAAATATGAACATGTTTTCATTAACAAGAATTGAGAGAAGGATAAGAGGAGAGGAGAGTAAGGCAAACAAAATAAGAAAACTTAATTAATTTATTAACAGGAGAGTAATATCGATCAAAATAAATATTGATAGAAATAATAGATAAGAAATGTTGTAAGTATTGCATATTGTAAGTTCCTCAAAGTAAGTACACATTTGACTGTAAAAATACTATTGCCTTCAAACTTGTACCTTTTGTCAGATATAAAATCAGAACAAGTATATAAAAAATTCTTTTTAGGTTGACTTGCAATTTCCAGTCTTAGGAAATTATTGTTTTTGGAGTTATTGTGAAGTTATATATACACGATAAGAAATAAAACTTGTCTTAATGATTGTGCAAGGCATAGGTAAGGCTTTTAATTTTCTTCTTTTCAGCCTGTGTTCTCCCTCAGTGCTGTTGTATACAAATTTAGGTCAATTTTTTAGAAAATATTTTCTGTATTTTCGAGATATATTTTTGTGAATTCCTATTCAGAAAGTTAAAATGTTGGCGAATAGTTGTTTCAATATTTTTACACATTTTGAGATTATGTGTAAAATTGGAAATTTGAAGGGAAAATTTCCAAACTTATGAATAAATTTCAATTTTTTAAAACATATTATTGTTGTATTACTGATTCTTTTGACCTTGATATTTGATAGTTTATTGGCGATTTCAAGAAATACAAGATGACTAATGTAAAAAAAACCCCTAATCTCTATTACAAAAGCACAGTATTCATAGGGATTAATATTCCCGAAGCAATGATGTCATTTTTATAAATAACTAGGTATTACCTTCACCTCAACACTTGACTGTATTTTTTTAAAATTAGTTTTTAACGATTCTTCCCTATATACAAATACCTGATATTTGAATAATCTCTCTCTTGTATTTTTTGGCTTTGTATGAGAAGCATAATCGAATAAATTATGTGATCACGACTAAGCCTTTTTAATTTTTTGGCCACGGCCTCTTAATCACCTTTTTTTAAAAGAAAATTTTTCGCTTGCATATATATACAGTCAGCACCGTTTTAACGAATTAATTGGAATCAGACATTTTGTTCGTTAAATCGGGGCTATTCGTTACATCGTTATCCAAACAATATATATATATATATATATATATATATATTTGTATTTGCGCTTTGAAAATTATATAAGGAGCGCCTACACAAAAAATATCTATTCCGGGAAATAACGCACTTTTCTAGTCAATACCTAAAAATATTATTTTAGTGAATTAATATGCACAATTTATAATTGGAGATTTTAAATCCGTAGAAATAGAAGTTTGGCAATCCGTCTGATTCCTGCCTTAAAAGTGTTCTTTTTTTTCGACTTTATGTACAAAACAAAATATTCCATCTTTTACATCCTACTGCATGAAGAATGTTTTCAAAGTTTCCAAGCAAGGTAAAGGCTTAGAAAATGTATTATAATAAATGCTCTGTGTGTATTGGGGACTTTAATTAATTGTTCGCATGCGATCCCCTCTCGTTGTAAATTTGGTAGTTTATTTGGTTGGAAGATGTGTCTCTATTCATTAAGATGGTATAGTGAAACACAGCAAATAATGTAGTCATGGATTATCCACATACGCATATTTTCTAATAGCTTCTTCAAGTGCAGTATAAGAGTTTATTAGAACCTACGCATGACTGCCATGAACATTAAATATGCACCACATGTAAGGGTTGTCTTGTATGTAAACATAACAGAATAGTGCAAACTGTGACTGCATTATGATTGTTTCAGAAACAATAGTAATAATATGATACGCTTTAAAAATCTTTCACTCTTTGAAGGTGGCCACTGTATAGTTTGTTTTTTAACGAAACACTTGCCATGAAATCATATGCGACATCTGACGATGGTGTCGAGCTTCTGTTCATATGCTTCGTTAAAAATGCTTACCTTCCGGAAAAGTACATGAAAGAAATTAGAATCTGATTATTTTAACACATTTATATTTAATGCAATTTGAATATCTATATTTTTTTCTCGGTGCAAAATAATTAAAACTTTTAACTGTATTCTTACAAAAAATCATCTTTATGTAATAATGTTTCTAATTTAAAATAATTATGAACTTTAAAAAACGATTTAACGGAATTTATATATAATTACATTTTTTTCAGTCAGTTTGATAAATCGTGGAAATAGGTGTTAACTAGTTTTGTTTTCTTTTAAAATAATTCCCTGAAGGAAGTTAAAATGTGGAACTATAAACGTTGTCTGAAATATAGTATAATACACACACGCACACTTATATCCCAAATAGTTTCTTGGATGATTTTTTTTTTGCTAAAAAGAAATCCAATGCATGAATTCATGTTCCATTTACACTTTAGAAAACCACTGAAACAGTAATAATTTAACATATAATGCTGCTTTTATCACTCTCTTTTGAAAGTTCTTACAATTTAACATACTTCAGAAAATAACTGAATATTTTATGTTGATTTACAAATACGAAAAGTATTCTAAAGAAACCTCAAGATAGAATTATTTATGCATTATTTCTTCATTAAATTTTATATTTCAAATCTTATATTTCAATGCAGAATATTTATACACTTACACAAGTAAATGATTCTTTCTGTAAAACTGTAAATAATATTGTCCATTTTCGTAAGATGTGTGATAGAGCAGGAATGCATTACTCACTCGGGAGCCGTTTCCAGTAACGACACAAGCGAATCCAGATCATCAAACAGATGGGAATCGGTTTGTTATCCGCTTGTATTTCTTTGAACAAATTCCTTCTCCAGAGGTTATTCCGTGAAAAATGGCACATACCTTAAAATTCCGCATTATTTATTTAAAACCCCGTTACCATTGCTCACATGAATTCTTTTGATTTTAGAATAGTTATTTTTATTTCCTTCATCATAAAATAAGTCGAGTAGAAAATTTATCTTATATTTTTAAATAACGGTTTGTTATTAATATTTAAACAATTTGCATGCGTGAAGAATATTATTTTTATTAGATAATACCATTTGAATTTCGAGTTAGGAATTTTCCGTTAAGGTAGCGATGCTAAGGAAAAACACTCCAGCAGAACAAATGCTAAGAAATGGTAAAGTAATTAAGGATATCAGTATTACAATGTTTATTATAATTAAATAACATTATTATTTTTAATTTTCATATTTAAATGTTTTCAGTTACACTGCGGTTATAGATTTTTGCTAACATGTCGTATTTTTCTACAGTACAGTATTTTGCACATACTCTACATTAGTGTGCAAAAGTTAAAAACCTTTTCAGACTGTGCCGTAATTCCAAACAAAATGAACTGAAGGATATAAAATTAACTCTACAGAAGCACAATGCAGCCCTTATAGGTTGATAAGAGAATAAAAGAAAAATAATGAAATGTACGCGTACATTACGGAGTAAAGTATAAAAAAGATTTAAGTGCTGAATGGTGTTAGTAAGACACATTGTCTGGATATAAGAAAGAATAAGAAACCAGAGTGGCATAATAAGGGAAATAACCTCCCTTATCTGAAATGGTTGCATGACACCGTCTGATCATATTTTATCAAATTATTCAACAGTTCTTGAAATCATAGTTACCACTCTTCAAGTAATATCTCTTTCAGCAGTCTGGTGTTGTTCGTGGGATGGGATCTTGCTGCTAGAGATCTGTTTTAATGCATTTCACATATATCCCAATGAATTTATATCAGGGAGCACTCCGGCCTATCCATTCTGCCGATATATTTAAGGGCAACTCTGAAGGAAAGATCTTCAAGGGCGCAGACCTTGTGTGGGCAAGCATTCTCGTCCACAAAAATTAAGTCTCGAAACTATAGAAACTCGTAATAGGCGTAAGTGAGGGCGGATAATTTTATTCCAAAAATGATATATAGTAAATGAACTGCCTTTAAATTTATGGAGCGCTTTAGTCTTCTATTAATTATTCTGCTACTCCACACAAGCATTCCCGGAACACCCCAATAGTTACTAAAGGTCAAGGCTGAAACGACTACCATCAGTCAACAGAGCGTGACACCATTGATGAGAGATGTTCAGTCCTTCTGTTTTGACACCACTGTAAATAGTGCCATTATTGGTTGGTTTGAAATGCCGCCTTCAGGACAATGGGATAATATGCCACCTTTATGTAGTATTCCAGCCACAGTTACCCTTGATACCAGTCGTTCGGCGGCCCCACAAAGCTGATGTGTAATGTTTCTCGATGTTTGATTATTGGTTCTTTTTTAATTTCAGAATAATATACTGGTTACCGCCATTTTTTCCCTCGGCTGACTACATCCAAATATTCTTACAGCTGTGCCTGACATTTGAAGTCTTTCTGAGCTTGCCAATTCCAAACTCTTAGCAACCCTCATCAAAATAAACTTCCCTTCATGTGTTCGTTGATAATTCTACCCCGTGTAAAAGCATCCTGGTGATTTTATATAGTTAATACGAACGTATGATTCTATTCTGACAAGATTTAAATGTTTGAAAATGTATCCCTCTGTCTTTCTTAAGTTGATTAGGTCTGAGCATGTTTTCAATTCGTTAATTGTGCTGTGACGCTCCCTCTGATGCCAAAGTGCTGATATTTGGAAATGCGTCATTCTTCTACTGAGCTACTTTTTTCTGTGCTGGTTGTAAATAACTCTTTTTTACTTTTTCTTGAATTTATGTTGAAAGATGCATTTATTGCCTAAGTATTGCACGTATGTTTATTTTATACTTTAAATCAGATTATTTATTTTATGGTACTATGCATCCTTTCATATATTATATGTTGTCCATATCTGCAATTTATTCATATGATTAAAATTATTTACTGATTTTTTAAAATCTCATTTGGTTTTTAAAAACAGCAATATGAGAGGGATACATATTCATTTTTTAAGCAAATTATCTTTATGGACAGATATCATGAAATCTATAACGAGAACGTGGCTACGACAATTACTTGTAAAGTAAGTAGATTATTATATTTGTGTGTATGTAGATTCGTATGTTAGTGTGTATGTAGATTTTTATGTTAGTGTGTATGTAGATTCTATTGAGTGGAAGGGAATATGGCTTGAGATTATGTCACTTACTTAAGGAAAGCACTGTATTATAATGGATTAACCTCTTCAGGACCGGTGAAAAGAGAAAGAAACGTTTCCCCAGCTCCGCAAGTTCTGAGAGTATATGCACGCATAGGACCCGGCGAATTTCACTGCTATAGGCCTAATTCCATTTAAAAATTCAAAAAATCTCTAATGCAATGAAAAACGCTAAAATTTACTATCATTGACAATATCTGAAAATAGAATGCAAATATTTTTTTAAATTATCAAAATCAAATTCTTGCGTCAAATTACTTACGGTAATCGGTGTCACCTATACGGCGCCGCACTAAAATATGATACCAGCTCTTGAGGAATGAACTAGGTTGGCAAAGGTAGCAAAATACAAATACGCAGCCCATTAGAGAAAAAAAAATATTTTCACTGTATTTTAAAAAAAATTGTGAATTTTAAAGAATATGTTTCCGTTTTAGTAAAAAATGTACTCTTTTCACCATTTAATTGAAATCAAATAAGCGCAGAACTTACAAAATACTATCTGGAAATTCTCAATCGATAAATTTACTCTCATAAAAACTTGTTTAGGCTTGAACTGATAAAATTATTTTAAACAACACACAGCTAATATATCTTATTTTTATTTTCAAATAATTCTTATAGCTTTACAAGTATCATATTAGTATTATGTTTACTCTTCTTATGTTTGCGACAACTATGTTTGTGATTACAAATATTCCTTTCCCGTTAGAAATAAGTCATCGAGTTTGTTTTATGAATATCTGCTTTTTTTAAAACGTTTTTGAGAATATAAATTATTGTTGTAATACTGAACAAAATAAAAATAAACAAAAATAAAGCCAATACTGAAACTTTGATCATGAATGTATGATGACTAATAAACTAATTACAAGTCTCAGGGGTGTTAATCTTCATATTTTTTTGGTTTTTCGAAAAGATATATGTTGTTTTCATTGTCTTCTAAACATTTTGATATTAACCACGTGACAATAATCCAAAAACTTCGGAAGTTATTCCAAAAAATTCCAAACAACAATTTAGTAATATCAGCTTTTAAATTGACACACGCCACTCTCACTTATTCTTGAATTCTGCTTAGTTTCATTTTTACAGTTTTTAATAAGACTCCTGAAATATTTCAAACACTTGGGTGAATTAGGAGGAAGCTAGCAAATCAACATATTCTTTCTGATGTGTTTTCATTCTGTTGTGTTAATGTTAGCAAGTTGTTTTTCTTAAATCGCTTGTCTAAATTGAAAGCATCTGTAGCATTCTATTTATCATATAAGTATTTAAATAATTAAATTAATAACATGAGGAAATAGCATCAGGCAAACGCCAAAAAAAAAAAGATTTCAAGGAAATAAATTTTAAAAAAATATCTCCCCATTCGCATGTTGTGGAAAGGAAAAATACAGGTAAGTGTGCTTCCAGTAAAAGAATCTCAGGAATTCAGACTTCATTAAAGTCAAATCTTGTTAAAGCAAGTGAAAACTTCAAAGGATATCGTATTTTTATATTTATTTTGATCTTTAGCTCCAAGTTGTCAGTGACATATGTTTAAAATGTTATAAAACATTAACAGTTAATGAAAACTCAACTCGTGGTTTCTGTTCGAATTTTGAAATATATTGTAAAAACTAAGGGATTGTTTGAACTTTTTCAAATTGTGAAAACATTGGGAATAACAATAATATTACATTATTTAACAGAATATCAATTTTAACAATGAGATTCATAGGCCAAGGTTTAGAGTCGTTAAAAACCTTTTGTGCTATGATGAATCTTCCTAATCATGTTGAACAAAATCATACGATGTTATTAATCATAAACTTTCATTTGCTACTTAGGAAGTGGCAGAATAAAGCATGAAAAGCGCAGCTGTCGAAGAAATTTCTTCGTCACCTGATTACTTTTTAACGGTAAATGGTCATGGGACCTAGGAGACGAGAAGACATTCATTGTTGATTAGAGTCTAGACTGTAATAGGGGCCGAAATAGGTAAAGTTTGGATAGAGAAGTGTTCTCCTCATTTTTTCAAAATATGCGACAGTTATAAGGGGTTAAAGTTTGGTATAAAGTACAAAAAATGGCACAGAGTGCAAAGATTTCATGTAGAAAAAATTATTCTGGCTCTTTTGGTAAGAAGGAGGTTGACAATTTTTAATCCAGAAAAGCTTCACAACATTAAATATCCCAATTATACATGAGATGGCAACACAAAAACTTTCAATGTCCTAGCTGAAAAAACCATACGGTGATGACCATCTTATTCAGAAAATATAATGTGTAGGCTAAGAGCAACAGAGAAAGGGTGCATGACTTAGGAATCTTAAATTTGTGTATAGTAAAAATAATTTATCTGATCGTAAGGCTATAGGTGGTAAAGGTAGGTCAACTGATACTTTAATTGATAAGCTTGCGCATTACTATGATAAAGCTATTCGATGCAATTCTAATGATATAAAGGTAATGCACAAAGCCGTTTGGGCTGTTTGGGGTCATTCTTGCTGCAAGGATGATGCAACAAAGCACAGGATTTGTCCTGCAACTCAAAATACAAGATGTAAGTATAATGCTGCAAATAAAAATAATAATTTTAAAAAAATTACTAACACAAACCCTCTATTGCTAAAACACTTCGAGATGTAATTAAGACAGTGCTTCTCAAACTTTCACTATTGGAGACCCAATTTTCAATCATAATTTTTATCATCCCCCCCTCACTTATACAATAATAATTTATTGAATTCAATAATAATATATTTGGTGCTAAGGCTACAATACGAACTTAATTATATACCTTATAAATTAACAAGATAAGTATTACATTTTGTGTTACTTTTAAATAATATATATTTTAAGCAAATTACTTTTAAGTAATATGATCATTATAATGTTATTTTTTCCTTTTGCTAATTTTTAAATTGGAGCTGATTGCAAAATGATATTAAATTAAAGATATGTTTCCTCCCTCATTCATTTTTAAAAGTAGAAAAGTCATTAGAAAAATAGTTTATGGCCTATGATGTTCTCTATCATATCCAGCACATCTAGCATTCTCGTGAACGTCTGCGTGAGTATGGGCAACTTATCGGACGTCTGGGCAAAACATTTAAAATTGCTGTATCTCATAGAATTCCAGTTAGTCATGGTCAAGTCGATACTTCTATAGCTACCAAACCTACCTTGAATGTACATTTTATAATTTGCGCTTTAGTTGTAATTCACAGTTTTGAGTATTTACGGCAATAGATTAACAAAAACATGGAACAAATTTTATGTCGTAAGCGAACATTCGACGATAATAAAGCATCAGCAAGTGCACAGACGAGCATATTTCCAAAATTAAATGAAGTAAGTATTCGCAAGAATATTTAAATGTTCAATTTGCCACTACTAAAGTAAACGGAGAAGAAAAGTCCCTGTGAGTTATTTGCTCAAAAATAGATTGCTAGCAGACAGTATGAGAGAAACCTATTCAACTTGAAAGATCTTTGGAAACGCTTCATGGTGAATACGTTAACAAGCCTCGAGAGTTCTTTGAATTAAAATTAAATTCATATGAAAACCAAAAAAACTTTTAAAAAAACGTTGTCTGTGAATGAAAAATCTTTACTTACAGCTTACAAAATATTGTACAAATTAGTCATATGGTAAAAATACTCACACTATTGGCGAAGAGAGCTTATTTAGCCAGCAGCAAATGAGATCGTAGAGACGATGTTTAGAGACAATTTTGCCATATTTGCAGTTTATGGACTGCAACTCTTTTGCAAAATCGACTGCAATTTCAAGCCTCACAGAATTAAGATTTAAAATTAATGTTAAATACTTAAAAATAATGTAAAATTCCGATGAAGAATAATTCTGTTATTTTTTTATATTTAAAGCGAGAAGACTTCAAAATGTTTTAATCCGGGAGCAGGGGCGCACTCGATACTAACCTTAATGTTCGCGCGGGGTGACTGAGTCACCCCAATCCTTTTTTTCATAATTATTTTTATTATACACGATAAAAATCACAGTTCTAGAGAACATTTTAATTAAGAGAAATTATACTTACTTGCTTTCAAGGACTTTTCAATTTTTCTTTGAAAATTTGACATCAAGTCCAATAAAACTGAACGAAAATGTTTTAAATGTGCAAGAGCTTAATAAAGGACGAAAATCACATACACTTTTCGCTAACATAACAGGAATGTTATTTGCAGGCAAAACTGTCATATTTTGTTGATGTTATTGTGGTTTTAATGTCTTTTGATGATCGACAAATAGCATGCTTAACTTTTTCTTGCTTGTGTGTTTTTGACGGGGCGAAGTTTGCCATGTGCTACACTTTTGGCTTCATATTTTAGTTGATGAAGTTCTTTATGAATCATTTGAAGAATTTCCTTTCGTTTCATGTCCATCGCTTTTCTCAAAATTTGCTTTCTCTATCATGATTAATATGCATTATTTCAACAGGTACTTCCCTAGCTTGATCAGTTTCAATTTCCTTCAATAGAGATCACAGATGCCCATTTCTTTTTTTATTCTGCTTATTTACATTTATCGCAGGGGGAAAATGTATTATGTTCATAGAAAATATTTCGGAACAAAAATGGGCGCGCGGAACCTTAAGATAGTTAAGAAATTTTTGCCACTCCAAAAAAAGAGAGAAATGTATGACAAATACATTTTAGTTCCTCTGAAGACTGCCATATAGGAGGATACTTTCATGGTCATTGGTAAAAAATAAGCAGTAATGATTTTGTAAGCCTAGGGTTGTTTTGCGCCTCGCGCGAGCAGGGTTAAAAGTGCATTCAATAAAAAAAATCTGGATGTTAGTTCTAAAAAAGAACTGTGTTTAAAACGTTTTTCATTATGCTTTATATGTTTTTCATTATACTTATCATAAAAATAAATTTAGCGAAGTAATCCTTGAATCATCTGTGCTTTTTGAAATATCATACAACTCTTTCACATGGAATGGAGCGCAACAGAAGTACATTATTTACAACTTCCTTAAATGACAGTAAGGAACTTTTTATCTTCCTACAATTTTTCTCTGGATCTGGGTTTTGTTTTTCTCTGAAAGAGTAGTATTTTAGATTAAAAAAGAAAACGTAATAAATAAATAAATAAATAAAATGTCTCATCTCGTGGGATTACAGCAAATCAAACAAAATGTTTTTTTTTTATTTATTCAAAGACATCTTGAAATGGAGATGAAGTAATATTGCCAGATGATATATTTAAATTATATCAGTGTACATCTGTATTTCTATTATGTCATAAGATATTTTGTTTCAATTCACACCAGTAAATTAATTTTTTTGAAACTTTTATTTTCGATATCCTTGCGGCCTCCTATTAGGGTTACCTCGCCCCCCTAGGGGAGCGTGCTCCACAGTTTAAAAAAAGGTGCATTAAGCCTATATTTTTAAAGACTTATCTCATCCTGCTCTCATGAAGAAATGTTTAGGTGGTAAGAATCACAATACAAATGAAAGTTTAAATTCATTAATTTAGAAGTTTTGTCCGAAGACGATTGGTTCTGGTCTTCAGATTGCAGAAATTGCTGCAAATCTGTCCACCGGCATTTTTAATGATGGGAGTCAAATAATCATTACTGTTCCAAATAATCATACCGGTTTCAGAATTAATAAAAATGTTTGCAGATTACTGGCTGAACGTGATAATCATCGAATCTTTATGTCAAGAAAGAGGAGCTTAGCATCAAATTTGAGGCTCGCAGAGTCAAAAAATTACAAACACTAAAGAAATTGAGGTGTTTCAGCAACAGTAAGTCACATCTTATGATTCTGGAGCATTTTAGCATGTAGGTTTCAAAATTTGTCTTCTCAAATTAAGTTTAAAATTTAAAACCTTTTTTTCAGTTAGTGTTTTTTTCACTTACGCTCATCATGTTTACAAAACTACCATACTTTAATGCATACAACTTTATAGAATTATGAATTCTATCATAATCTTTAAATACTGCATAATTCTAGTATTATATACTTTTTGTTTTTTAAAAATTTCAGAAAAATATAATTTTTTTAATTTAAAAAATGAACGTTATTGTTTTTTTTTTAAAAAAATATATTATTTTTATTTTATTTATATAAAAATACTACAGTGAGAGTAAGCATATATTCATTTAACTTTATAAATCTGCTTATTGTTAGTAATTATAATTATTATTATTGAAAATATCAGGTGCGACGTAAAATTTACGGTATATTTCTTACAAAAAGTTTCTTATTTTCAGGTGCTTATTATTTTTGAAGTTATGATTTTTTTAAAAAAAAGTTTATCCTTTTTTGAAACCGTATTCCATTTTAAAAATGTGTAAAAATTCGAATTGTTTAATTTTAACCTCAAAGAATTATTCCTAGTCGAAAATTGTTTATGTTTTAGGCTCTCAAAACATATTTAAAATCCCTGAGACCCCCTAAGTTTTCAAATTAGTCAAAATATAATCAGAAATACGGAGCGCAATAAATCAGGAACTTTTAAATGTCATATTTTCTGGAAAGAGACAAACATGTGCAGTTGTTTACATTCATAAATATTCTAGTTCTAATTTTTTTTTAAAAAATTGAATCCGAAAACACATATTGAAGTTGAAATATTTTTGTGAAACACTATATTCGAAAAAAAAACCGGATTTTAACCGCCATCTAGTGTCTTGTAAAAATTAAAATAAAAACGTTCCAAACTCTAATCCCACCGGTGTTATCATGGGCCTGAGAGGAGGGAAACCACAATCACATATATGATACCGTGGTCCCTGTAGAAAGAAACGCGTGATTACATATGTGTGATCATGGTCTTGAACGGGTTAACAATCCAAAGAATTGTGTCTATTAGAATTCGAGGTTAATTAGCCATTGAAATGGCTGCTCCACAAATGACACAAAAAAATATTTGTTTCCTATATATACTTACTTATAACATTTTATACGGAGTGCAACGAAGGTCTACAACGGGGGTGCACCCAGGGCAAAGCTTTGTCTGCTAACTAATTTACAATTTTTTTAATAGTGTGTGTGTGTGTCGTGTGTCCCCCTACCGAGTAGTAATTCGTTACTACGTGTGCTGCAATGGAATGCGGGTGGTTTGTTCTCTACAAGAGTGATGTGCTTTGTAAGACACTCACATCTGATATTGATGCCTTTCTCATTAAGGAGGTACAGCTAAATAAGGATAATATTTGATTCCAATT
Source organism: Trichonephila clavata (assembly GCA_019973975.1). NCBI lineage: Eukaryota > Metazoa > Arthropoda > Arachnida > Araneae > Nephilidae > Trichonephila > Trichonephila clavata. The sequence goes on from BMAO01017497.1 coordinate 17,299, forward strand.
GTTTCGTGGATACTCCTTGTACTTGCTCGCGAATGCTAGACAAGTGGCGTGTGGTATACGTACAGGTGTTAAAAAACATCTTTTTTCTAACTTTCGTATCTCAAATAAAATATGAAGATAATATTGAAATAATCAAACAAAGTGTGGAATAATGGCCCTGCTTTTAAGATCATTAGCGTATATTACACCCCTAACATCGAATTTCACTTTAGTTTACCATCCGTACTCAGTAGTACAATATTAATTGGGGAATTTAATATCCGTTATCTTAAATAGGAGTTCAATGATACAGACCCTTTGGAGACAGAAGTCGAAAAACTTACTGAACACATCCATATTAGATCTAATTTATAGCCACAACGCCATTAAACGTTTTCCCATACATCGAAACTAAATCCAACCTAGATTTTTTTACTTGTGTCTTCAGATTTGAATGCGTCTGAAAAACTTAGCATCTTCGATGGTACTGGCTCTGGCCACTGATAAATCCTGACAAATATAATTTCTCTGTAAAAAAGCAAATTAACTGAACATAAATCCTACATTTCTGGGAATTGGATGAAGGCTAACTGGAAGCTTTTTACTAAACATCTGGAAAATGTCTCAAAAATTGAACCAGTTCATCCATTATATAACCTTGGTGTTATATTTGAACCAAAATTATAATTAAAACATTCTAAAAAAGCAAACAACTATGTCCCAAGAAAAATTTAAGAGATACAATTAGTTTTAGAATTGAGACCTTTAACAATTAAAAGATAAACAGGGCAGCTTACATAGGAAAGCAAAGATCACGAGCAGAACCTCTGGCAACGCAAATTTGACAAAACATGCCACAAAATTTTAAAAAGTCCATTAAATCAGCTAAAAGCAACGGTTTTGACAACTTAATTTCTCAAATTAGTTTTCAAAAATTAAACACCTCAAACTGCCCAGCGACCATTTCGTTTTAATAAAAATCTCATTTTATCAGATGCCAAGGATGCTGGCTGTTTCCTTAAATACATTACAAAATCCAACCGGAAAGATGTTTATGCAAGAAAAATGTCCAGTGTGCTTAAGCGTCTAATCGGACATTGTCGGGAGAGAATCTCTTATCCTATGGAGCATGTAAAGAGTATTTTCTCATCCACGTTCTACATACTCGAATTAAATATAACCTCAAATGGTTTGAAAAATTAAAAATCTTTTTGCGTGGACAACATTCAGTCCCAATTTTTAAAACATCTGAGTCATACGGCTAAATTCCATATCCTTAAATACTTCTATATATACAATCTGGTTCACTGGTTGTGGTTCTGTTTATGTGGATTAATGTAATAAACTCGTTCACAAGAAAGACAAAATCCCTGAAGAAGTAGACAGTTACTGTCACATATCAAAAACAACCCTTAGGAGTAAAAGTTTAGAAGGGATGGTTTGACTCAGCTGGTACCTAAAATCTCATTCCCTGATTCTTGAAAAAAGGGAAGCTTTCGAAAATTTAAATGAACTACTCATCACATTACTCTTTTTAGCCAGGCTATAAAAGACGCATCGTGAACTTCAAACATGTACTCACAGTCGATATCATTGACTTGAAATCAGCCTACTACACAGTGGTGAGGCAGCTTGGGGTGTTATCTGGGTCAATCGTTGAGCAACCATGGACCACATGTTTTCTATCAGTGAAAGATCCAGAGAGTGAGCCATTCAGGGAAGCAATTCAATCTGGGGATTGACGAAGAACCTTTGAACATTGCGTTTCACGTGTGGTCGCGCATTATCACGTGTGGTCGCACCATATTATTATTAATATGGCTGTAGCCAGGCCCTGAAGGAAAGGAAAGACAACTGGGGCTCCAACACCTCGGAAGCTGTTTAAAGTACCGGCAATGCGTAATAGAGGAGTGTGAGAGTGATATCCAATACCGCCTCATACCATAATACGTGGAGCAGGACCAGTGTGGTGGTGCATAACGCAGCTGTTCAGCATCCTCTATCCAAGGTGTCTCCAGACTCGAATCCGACCATCGTGGTGTTGCAGACAGATGCGTAACTCGTCAGTAAAGACAACTGCATTCCATTCTGCCCCCCACATCCTTCTTTCATCGCACCATCGGCGGTTCTGCGTCAAGGGTAGACCAAGCAATGGACGTCTTGCGGACAGACCACTCTGCTGTAAACGGCGTCAAATGGTACGCGCAGATACTGATTAATGCGTTACAGACTCAATGTGCTGTGCTAGCGTCCTTGATGTGACTGAGCGATCCGTCAATTCCATGCTCACAATTTGCCTGCCCTCACGTGAAGTGGTGCACTGAGGTGGATGCGATCGACCACGTCGGTCCATTGTACCCTCCTGCATCCAACTGTCACATATCCGCACTACAGTTAATTGGTTTCGTCCAACATGACTGCCGATTTCCCTGAAAGATAATCCACAATCTCGGTAGGCCACTCTATCCTTCCTCTGTCGAACTCGGATACTTGATCAAAAGCTGATCGCTGTTTTCTATGAGACATAACTGATCGTTTTTTGAAAAAACCACAAGAAAAACGTAATTGCCGAACTTGAAATCGTCGACATCTCCAAGCCTTAAATAGCGCTTTGAGGTGGCGCCCCTGGCGTGCGTGATGTGTATCTCCGCTGAAATTCTAATTATTTGCATATCTCACCTCCATTAATGCATGTTGTAAATTTCATGTTATTTGCGTGCTTCTTGCAGGGTGTTGAATTTACGGTGGACAGCAGTGTATTAAGAAGGCTCTTTTCTTATTGACTTCCCTACTTAAAGCGTCTGGCGGGATGAAGATAGGCTTGACTGGATCAACTCCCAACTCCTCATATAAACTTGTTGTGTCAGCGATTACATACTCCCGAGAACCATTGATTAGTATATCAAAACAATGCGGTGGTCTCTTCAGACCTTTTACAACCAAGTTCTTCATCTAATTAATCGACCTACAAAATTTTCGCCTATACGCGCTATGCTTCTTTGTACTGGAAACTGGCCATTGAAAAAAATATTGATTAAAAAGTTTTAGTGTATATCAAAAACGTTCTGAGGACTCCTAAATATTTCACCCTCTGGAATTTGGAGAATCCGAAAATGAGCTGCCCAAAGAGTCAAACAGGCTTCTCTTAGGGAATATTGACTTTGAAAGACTCTTCTAAACTTAATTCCTAATGTGGAAATTTTCCAACTCCCCACAGTCCTTTAAACTGTTGAATTTTTAATATGGTCATGAATCTTGTTCCTGCTGCCAGAAAAATAGAGACCAACTGTAATGTTCTCAGTAGTATTTTATATATAACTATTAATGAGCTATACTGCAAACCGGAGTGGTGGAGAATTTATACCAAATGCTCTAGTGTGGAACTACGCTGAGACCAGGGTTTTCTGAGATACGTGTTTTTGTATTTATGTCCCTGTTGGCCGTTTTGCATCGGCTTACGAAGGCGAAGTCGAAGCTTTACGTATTGTCCTAAATTAAACTACAGTGCAAAACAGAACAATTTTCTAGAGCAGGCCTTCTCAACACTTTTGCCCATTAATCCCCCCTCGCAGCTCAGTCTCTACTTCCTTTAAAAATACATCTCTTGTCTTGAAGGCCTCAGCTTAATGGGCAAGAATATCTTCTTGAAGTAAATCCGAGGTCATTGCATTATTCTGGGTAATGCGTAGACGGATTCTCTTGTCAAAAATTGAACAAGCATCACACAAACCTTTTGTTTAGATATCACTTTTTACTTTATGAAAAAGTGATATCTTACCTTTTTCCGGAACACTCTGTCTGATAATTTCCGTCATCTAAAACCTGATTTAACTTTTTTCTAAACATCCCCAGGCTTGAAGCAGTTTTCCGTTTTAGACTGCTGAAGTGTAACGATAGTTTGATCAGTCACCTTTTCCAAATGAGACTATTTGAAATCCCAAAATGCATGTTCTGCAATCTAGGAGAGGTTGTGGATTCATCACACATTCCTATTTTTCCTGTGCATGTTTCCTTCACTGTGTATGGTCGCAACGAGGAGGCCTGGACCCTTATGTCGCTACGTTAGTTTCCTCTCTACTTGCCCCCCTTTTTAGTTATTGTATTTCAATCCATTGTTTATTGTATCGTACCTTTTGAAAAATAAAAATATTTTAAACCCACCTGCGTAATAAAAATAAAGTGTGAATTATATATATTATGCACTTACTCTTCGAAAATCAGTGGAAAAAAATTTACAAAATAATTGTTCAAAATAGTTTTAAAGATGATATTTTAAAATTTAAAGGTCAACAAATTATACCTATAATAAGAATAGTAACTAATATAATATAATTTTTTTAATGTTTTTTGGTCTAAAGTTATTATTCAACACTTTCAATAAGGTACATTACTTTACACAATAGTTAAGAATAGTCGGTACTCCCTATACAACTAATTTTAAATTGAGCATTTTTATGTAAATTTTTCTCAGAAACTATTTAATGAATAGACTTAAAATTTTGTCTGTATATTAATTAGTCTTTTTATTTACACTGAATTGATCTTTTTCAAACATATTGTTTAGTTTTTTTACAAACATTCATTGCAAATATATCACTATGAATTTTTTGAAAATTGTCATTTTTTTCACGATAACTGACTTTTACAAGACTATTTTTGGAATATTAAAAAAAGCTCACTTCAGTATATATAGCTACATATCAGTTATGTTCAGTAAAATTCTCGTGTGTGGATAGTCTATGGGGTCTGAGAAAAAAGTACACGTAATTTGAAATTTTTAAATTTGAGAAAAATGAATTTTTAATATGAAATGTCACTTCATTACAAAAATTATGAATTACAATACGTATTTGTCCCATTTTACTACACATTAGCTTATCCTATCTATATATTTAAGACTTTTTTGTTTCCTATTTTACTTATATTGCCCAGACAATATATACATAGCATTTTTCAGTTTTCGTTTAACGAGATGTGTTGTAATATTTACATTAATTTTCTCAAAATCTGTATCAATTTTTGAAGAAGTTTTATGTGTGATGTATTACAAGCATAAAAGTCGAGAATTGAACATCATGAATGCCTTGTAATAATGTATTAATATTTAAAAGTAAGGATTTATATAAAAATGTGATTATACGGCATTTCTCGAAAGTTTTCGTTAATGTTTTGTATATACACATGCAACAATATTTCTAAAAGTATCAGATCTTAATAACTGTTATACTGATCAAATGATTTCTTAAACAGCCAAAATAAAACTTTAAAATTTTTTTTAAATGAAATTTATGTAATTTTATGTGTATAACAAGCTTTACAAGAAACGACAAAAATCATCTCATATCAGCATATCATCACCTAAACATATGTACCTATTTCTCAGATACTGTTAATAAATAAGACTCCAGATTTTGTCTGAATATTAATGAGACTTTAGTATTTATACTGAAGTGAGATATTTCAAATATATTGTTTTTTTCAAAAGCGATCCAATGTAAAAATATCACTATGAATTTCTTGAAAATTTTCATTCTTTTTCTACAAAAAATACTGTATGTTAAAATATTTTCAGAAAATTTATAAAGGCTCACTTCAGTATGCATAGTTACATATCAGTTATGTTTCATTGAAAATTTATGAGCATTTTTTCATTATTTTCTGAGAAAAAGTATTTTCATTTTGAAAAACAAACTTTTTGAAAAAATACCTTTTTAACATGAAATGTCACTTCATCACAAAAATTATGAATTACAACATGTATTTGCCCCATTTTATTCAACATTAGCATCATGTCAATATATTTAAAGTAAAATAAGAATCAAAAAAGTTTTTAAATACTCAAAAAATACATACATAGCATCTTTCAGCTTTTGTTTAACGAGATATTTTGTAAATTTACATCTATTTTCTCAAAATCTGTATAAAGTTTTGAAGAATTTGTAGCTCTTGTGCATTACAAATATCCAAATATAAAAGTTGACCATAGATTATAATAAATATAATGTGAGCAAATTTATCTATATGGTTTCGGTTTGCATTTGAGAAAACATGATTTTAAGTCATTTCGAATGTTTTCATCAGTGTTTTGTGTGTTCTCATGCAAACATAATCTTCTAAATTTTTTAACTTTCAAAAGTTTCTCTAAAGTGGACAAATGATTTCTTAAACAGTCAAAATAAAACTGTTTTTATGTTTTCAAACATGATATTTATGTATTTTTATGTTTGTAACCAGCTTCTTGCAATGACAAATGGAATAACTCATCTGAATAATCTGTAGGTACCATTTATTCAGAAATTGTGGAATATTTAAGTTCAAAATCTTGTCTGTACAATAAAGAAACATATATATTTACACTAAATTGATGTTTTTCAAAAAAAAATTAGTTTTTTCAAAAAAAAATTTTTTATTTATCATCACTGAATTTGTTCAAAGTTGTCACTTTTTGACACAACATATGCTGTTTAGTTAACTGGTTTTTTTTTTTTTTTTTTTTTTGCAATATTTTTAAAATATCACTTTAGTATGCATAAGGAATATATAATGTAAACTTGAAGTGTATTTATTCGCATACAGTAAATTTAGAAAAATTTCACTTTCTTAAGCACAATTTTAAAAATATAATTTTTAGAAGACAGTAATTTTTATAAAAAATCTTACATTGTCAATGTTATAATCCACAAATAACAAAAAAATTCTATAATTTAAAACTCTTGGAAACATGTTGTAACTAGAAATCCGGCCACTAAAACATTATAGTTAGTATTACAGTTATACTGTTATGTAAATTAATTACGTTTGAATAAACAAAAAGAAGGCTATGCTATTGATTCAGGATACTTAAAAGACAAATATCTGTCAAAAATAGGCGTGGCCCACCAGTTGATGATTTTTTAAGTCATTTTGACGTGCTTCTAAATGAAAATATTGCATATATGTTATATACTTAGAAAGGTAATGGAATACAAATTTCAGAAATATTAAAAACTCAAAATGGATCATTTCATGATTTTTACCTTACTGACTTCTCTTAAAAGATGAGTTCGATATACTTCTCGGCTTGCATATCAATATACGCGTCCACTATAAGCTATTCTTAGGACAAAAAACGATGGGACATTTACGTTATATTAAAACCTTGTTCACTATGAGACTCGATATTGTTAATTATGTGCAAAAATTCTTTATCAGCTAGTTTCCTGCAAAACCAAAAATAGGAGCCATTTTGTAAGAAAAACGAATAGCTAAAAATACAAAAGTTAGTTCGCTCTTTATGGTTACGATTTTGATAGCTACGTTTTATCAATATATTCCGTATTTTTTGTGGAAATTTTCTTCTGATAACGATGATTCTTGATAATAACTCTACCTTAAATAGTTCATGAAAGTAAAATTTTCTTAGTGCTGTCTTGAAAATTTTACTCCATTCCTCTTGAACTGTTTTCAAAAGTCCGTTCAATGTTCTTGGATGCTATTTTCTGAGTCTCGTTTTAAAAAACCACAAGAAAAAAGGGCACTGAAAAAGCGTGTAGATGATAACAAATATTTTAAGCTTTGGAAAAATTATCGTCAAAAAATTATGCAATATTAACGAAATAGTTCTTATGATAAAACGGACTTTTCTATTTACAAGCGATAAAATATTTTCTGCATAATCAATCGAACCGAATCAAATGTTATTTTTCAATTCCTACTATTAAATCAATCTCTTCCTATATATATAGTCAAATCTCTATAATTCGAAGTTAGAGGGACCAATGAAAAACTTCGAATTATCAAGAGGGTAGGAAAAGGTTCCCGAAATGCAAGAAGAGATTTTTTCCTAACACTTTTTAATTTGAAGCTTAATGAAAATGCAGCAACTAAACTTATGTATGAGATTATTTTAATTTATTTTTAAAATACCATATTATACAATATAATTATAACGTAGAAGTTAAGAGTCCTGTATTAAAAGAATACATTTATGTATTAAAAATAATTAATAAAATAATACATATTGTACATAATTATTCTTATTTCACGAAAAAATCTCTTATTTTTAAAAATATGTTTAGTCTGTTATCGGTTTCCTTAGACACTGTCTCAAACACCATTGGTTCAACAAGGCAGGATCCAGTCCGGCCTAGCCCTTTTTGATGATCAATGGCATTAGTCACGCAGATTAGTCATAAATCGTCAGGTCAATCCGAAGCAAAATACACAATCCTAGACATCACAATAGTGTATCATACTTTCTGAACACATATGTAGCATAACCGCATAATGAATGAAAGATATGGATGGCTGACAACAAGTGTGACCGATCTATTGTCCACTTAAAGATGAAAAGATATAAAAGTGTATTTTTTCTCAAGGAAACAGGAAGCACAAATAAGGTATGGCAAAAGATGCTCATCAAAGGGCCTACATTACAAGGGTGACACGCAGAGACAATACAATACAAAACAAATAAGCTCCAACCTGTTTGCTGTAGGACTATGTATGATAGTAAGTGTTCGAGTAGTCGAGAATTTTATAAGATAACTTCGAATTATAGGGTGTTGTAATCTGGCATGCTTCGGACTTTACTTCGAAATATTGAGTGTACCAAAAAGTATTGTTTCAGTTCGAAATATCAAGAGTTTTTCTAGGGACTGAGTATATACTTCAAATTTGCGAGACATTCGTATTGGAGGTCTGAATTAGCAAGAGTCGACAGCATATATATATAAATATATCTTGTTCAAAATTTCAATCGTTCATAAAATAATTTATATTCATCCATTTAAGCTTGTAGTGGATGGCCTTAATGTGTTAATACAGTTTTTTTAAAATATGAATTCATTGTTTTATTTTTCAATATTAAATATTTTCTGCTTTATCTTTATTGAAATTAGAACTAGCTGTGCAGATGGCACCGGTAGGTTTTTCTAATGAAGTAGGAATTGGCCTTAAGTAATTTATATATTACTTGTTATATCAATAATTGAGTCCACCCAGAGAGACAGTTAAGCAAACGAATAAAAATTTAACTAACATTAAAACAAAATTCATGATGTGAGGATATCTGAAGACAATTTAAATGAATGAATTTGTTTTGGATTGTAATGTGACTAAAATCAATATTAGAAATTCTATTGTATGTATTAATATTCTAAAAAGTAACAATAAAACTCTTAAAATGCTTGTAAGTATTTACTAGGTAAAATCAAAATCATCATGATATTCTTTTTTAATTTCTCTTCTTTCCCATCTGCGTTGTTTCATGGAAAGAATGTACATACACACACACATTGAGATTTCATGTACCAGGAATTAATTTTTAATCCAATAATTCTTTCTTTGGTACAAAAAATACTATTGATTAAAGGGAAATAAGAGTTTATTTTTAGCATTGGCAAATAGCTTTATTTACTTAAAATTTTGTTATTTTTAATAATAATTCAATATTTATAAGCCTGTTAATTAGTCATAATAAAAGCTGTGTTAATTATTAAATAAGTTGTATAATGAGTATTCAATTACATTATCTAAGAAATAATGGAAAAACCATTCACAAAATAAATATATTTTTCGTAAAATTTTTGCAATCTAAAATATCATTTTTTTAAAAAAAAATATTTCGCCTTTCGTAAAAGGCAATTATGTCTCCTCCAGAATAAAAGTTAGTTTGTAGAAATTATTTTGAAATAAATTTTAAATGCTTACGATTGATATTGAATTACTCTTAAGGAGGAAAATAAACAACATTTTTATCTTTCAATCGAATTTTGCTTGGTATTTTTTACAATTAAATTTGTCTCTACACTTTTTTTGAAAAGGAACATTTCTTTCTACAAATAAATATAATATAATATATCGCACTTAAATTAGGACATTTTGCTAGTGGAACCAAAAAATCAATTTCAATCATTGAATGGATTGATAAGGAAGCATGTTGCTATTTTAAAATCCATATTTAACACAGGTATAGCTGTGACTCAAAAATTACAACACAGATACAAAGACACGCGTATACATAATGACTAGACTCAAAATCCTTCTTTGTTTGCTCTGAAGATCTCGGAATTTTATAGGTTTCGTCTACTGGAAGCTTTTACAATCACTTGATTTCTGTCTAAGACATTTTTCCAATCCCAAAAGTCTTAGACAGAAAAAAACGTAATGCAATGCAATGGTGCATAACATTTTCAAAAAAAGGAAGACATGACAGTTTTTCAGAAGATCATCTACTCGTAGCATTGTTGTGTACAGCGATCACTTGTTCCTTTGCTTGAGCCCAATGCTGCCTCGGAATGTCAAAATATTTGTCAACATTCGTCAGTCAACGAGAATACCCGCATCTAATAGAATCGTTACTGGACAATAATTGCATTAGCCATTTATGGTTTAAGGACTAATACATGGACGTTCACGGGAGTTTTTTCTATCGATGTTTTTTTATCGTGCTCAAAACCTGCGGTGTCTATTGAGTATGAGCTTGGGCTTGCTTAAATATGTGATGCTGCTTTCACTAGATCCCGCATTTTCTTTCCATTTCTTGTATTCCTTATTACTTTATTTGTCGATTTGTAATTAATATTTTTCTAATTAAAAAAGCGCTAATTTTTCTCTCTTTGATTCAATTGCTAATTACCGTAAAATTTTGCGTATAGTGTGCACCAGCGTGTAACACGCTCCTATACTTTTGAGCTGCATTTTTTTTTATTTTAAGGTATTTTCGCTGTATAACGCACACCCCAATCTTCACAAAGAGACCTGAAATATTCGTAAGTAATGCTCTTATGTTTTTAAGTCATGTATTCGAACTGTAGTCTCAGGTTATTGAAAACATTGTATACTTATAGAACTACGACTTTTTAATTTAATAAGGTATGTCATTCCTTTTAAATAAACAGTATTTCGATATATGTAGAAACTTAATTTTTTTTTACCCATCCATTTTTTTTAATTTTTGAAGCTGTAATTTTTATACCTAGCGTATAAGCGCACCCGTAAATTTTCATCTTATTTTTTGTATTAAAAATGCTTGTTATACGCTGGATTTTACGATATATAACGTAAAGTAGCAGGCATTAATTAAAACCAGCCTAGAAAATTAAGACAAACCATTTGTGTAACTTCTTATAATATTAATTCTAGAATTAATAGTTTTTATTATCTACTTACATTAATTTCAGACAGACTTTGAAATTATACGCATGTATTATTTTTCACATACAGTATATTGTTGTACATTAATATAATGAAGTTTTTACATTGTAATAATCTTTGCATTATATAATCAACATAATCTAATCTTTATAAACGAAATTACCATACGGAGACATGTCTTGATGATTTTTATATGTTATTATTATCTAAATAAATGTTAATATGTTGCAAAGCTCTTTCCCTCTACCTTTTAATCATACTACAAATAAAATTTAAAAGTAAGATATTTTTCTTCCTTATATGCCCATCCCGTTACTTCTTTTCATTTAATTTGTAACTAATTAACTTTAAAAATTGAACATTCACAGTATTCTTTCTTATGAATAACTAGCACAACCTAATTAAACGTGAATGAATATTTACATTTAAAAAAACTTAAATTTTAGATTTGCTTTACTTATATCTTCAATACCATCTTATGATCTACTCAAAACTATATTTTTATTCTGTTTTTATATATTTATGAAAATAGAATACAAATATATTAATCGAAATTCTACATTTTCAAGATTTGGATCTTATAAGAGTCTAAGCAATATCAGTATATAATTTTACAAGCAAAGCCCACGTTTAATTCATATTTGAATATATTTAGTTCTCTTGTTTGAAATTCTTAGGTGTTCCTTACTTTCCCAGTTCAGATGGACTACACGTGGGCATTTTTTCTTTGTCCTGCATTGAACTCCTTTTTTTAGGTTTCTCAAAAGCGTTTCACAACATCACGTTTCTCTAGAAAACCAGCACACGGCACATCGATTACTAACTGTGCTTCTTATTTCTTTTGTGAAACTCGCATTTTTCATGACAATAAAATTTTCCTCTAAAGAGGACTGTCGAAGAAAAAACAAATCTTTTGGTGGCTTTCAGTGTTTTATGCCTGTGTATAAAGTTCCATCCATCCTTTCTTTGGATATTGCTTCCAAAGAAAGGACGGATGTATGTTTTTAAAAGTCCGCTCTTTTGTTTGGTTTTTGTTCTCTTTTTGAATACTTTTTATATAAGGGAAGCTGTGTTTGATGGATTTGTTTTCCAACTGTTTCTGGAGAACGAATGGGATAAATAAAGTAAGGTTCAAACAAAAGATCTTGAAGAGATGCTAGGTTTTAGGTTAAGGTTTCAAATCGTTATACCTGTTACATAATCAATAGAAAAGTGCTTTACAGACTATAAAGTAAATTTATTAGTTTGACATACATTGCTATTAAAATTGTAAACAAACGCGCATGATAATGCTTTGAGGTGTTTTTTTTTAAATGTTTCTTCCGATATTTAGACCTCATTTGTTTCCTATCTTAATATATAATTTTGTTTTTATAATGGCAAATGTAAAAGGTTTTCAATAAGTTAGCACGGTTTCCATGATTTCAGTTAAAAGATTCTAATAATGGTTTTCCTTCTTTCAATCGATCATTTATTTTAAATAATTGCATCTGAAAGTATCTTTTAATCTATATCTTTGCTAAAAAATACCTGACTTTACTTATTTCATATAAATTCTCAAAAGGTATTTAGTGGAAAACAAAACTAATGTTTCGAAGCAATACTTAAGTTCTATTTTAGAGTGTATTCTCCAAGAATATTCAACCATATTTAAAATAAAATCCTCGTAGTGTGTTTCTGAATCCAAATGTTTCTTTGTAAATTTTATGAATTTAGGGAGGCCAAATCAAAAATATTACAAAACTATTTGAACTGCTTCACGTCTAGATCAGTGCTTTTCTCACTTTCAGTATTGGCGACCCAATTTTCAATCATAATTTTTATCGCCTCCCCTTATACAATAATAATGTATTGAATTAAATAATAATGCACTTGTCGTTACAGCTACATACGATCTTACTAATAAACCGTACAAAAAACGATATAAGTATTAAATTTTGTGTACGTTACTTTTAAATAATATATATTTTAATCAAATTACTTGTAAGTAACAGAATAATTATTACGTTATTTTTTTCGTTTCGCTAGTTTTTAAATTGGAGCAGATTACACAAATGACAATTAATTAAATACATATTTTCTCCATCATCCAAATCTAAAAGTAGAAATGTCATTAGAAAAATAGTCTATAGTATCTGGGTAACTCATCGGATGCCTGCGCAAAGCATGTAAAAATGCTGTACCTCGTAGAATTCCAGTTAGTCTTGGTCGAGTCGATACTTCTATAGCTGCTGGATCTACCTTGAGTGTGCATTTTATAATTTACACTTTCGTTGTAATTCACGGTATTAAGTAATATATTTATGGAAGTAGATTTATAAAAAAACGTGGATAAATTTTTAAGTCGTAAGCGAACATTCGACGATAATAAAGCATCAGCAAGTACACAGACAAGCATAGTTCCGAAAATTAAACCAAGGAAATATTCTCAAGCATATTTCAATTTTCGATTTAATACTTCTAAAGTAAAAGGAGAAGAAAAGTCCCTGTATGCTATTTAATCAAAAATATATTGGTAGCAGACTGTATAAAACCTAACAAACTAAAGACCTTTGAAAACGCTTCATGGTGATTACATTAACACGCCTCGAGAGTTCTTTGAATTGAAATTAAAGTCACATGAAAAACAAAAAAACATTTAAAAAAACACTGTCAGTGAATGAAAAAAGCTTTACTTAGTTCTTACAAAATATCATACTAAATAGCCAGATGTAAAAAACTCCACACTATTGGCGAAGAACTTATTTTGCCAGCAGCAATTGGAATCGTAAAAACCATGTTTGAAGACTATGGACTGTATTTCTTTGGCAAAATCAACTGTAATTGTAAACCTCACAAAATTAGCATTTAGAATTAATGTTAAAGATTGAAAAATAATGTAAAATTCCGATGAAGAATAGTGTTATTTTTAATATTTAAAGCGTGGAGACTTTAAATGTTTGAACCCGGATACAGGCGAGCACTCGATATTAAAGTTAATGAAGGCGCGGGGTGCCTGAGTCTCCCCAATTCTTTTTTCTTCTTATAATTGTTTTTAATGTACACGATAAAAATCACAATCATAGTGAATAATTTAATTAAGAGAATGTATGCATACGTACTTTCAAGGGGTTTTCAAATTTTCTTTTTGATAATTTGAGAAAAAAATCAATAAAACTGATCTACAAGGTTTTAAATGTGCCAGACCATAATAAAGGTCGCAAATCACAGACACTTTTCACTAACATTACAGGAATGTCATTTTCAGACTAAACTGTCATATTTCGTTCAAACTATTGTACTTTTGCTGTTTTTTGATGATCGACAAATATACTGAACTTTATCATGCTTGTGTCTTTTTGATAGGGCAAAGTGTGTCTTGCGGTACACTTATGACTTCATATTTTTCTTAATACAGTTCTTTTGGTAGCAACTGAAAATTTTCCTTTTGTTTCATGTTTATCGTTTTTCTCAAATTTACTTTTGCTGTCCATGGTTTAATATGCATTTTTTCATCAGGATTTTCCCTTGCTTGATCAGTTTCAACTTCCTTCAATAGAGGTCACAACAGCCCATTTCTTTTGTTTAATTTCTGCTCATTTACATTTATCGCAGGGGGAAAATGTAACAGCTTATAGAAAATATTTCGGAACAAAAGTGGTCGCGGGGGAAACTCGGTCAAAACAAGTACCTTAAGATTCATAAAAAAAAAACTTTTGACACTCCCGAGAAAGAGGAAGATATGTGGCTATATAATACATTTAGTTCCTTTAAAGACTAGCATATAGGAGGAAACTGTCAAGGTTATTAATAACAAATAAACAGTTTTCCCGAAACAAACGATTTCGTGAGCGTGGGGTTACTCCGCACCTCACGTGACCACTCCCGGGTTAAAAGTGAATTCAATATCAAATTATGTATGTTAGTTTTAAAACAGAATTGTGTAAAACGTTTTTCATTTGCTTTATATATTTCAGAATTTTCATAAAAATAAACTTTCGCGAATCCTTCAATCATCTGGGCTTTTCGAAATAACATAAATTTCTTTCACATGGAATAAAGTGCAACAGAAAAACATTACTTACAACTTCCCTAAATGTCAGTGATGAATTTTTTTATCTCCTTACAATTTTTCTCTGGGTCTCGCTTTTGTTTTTATCTGAAAGAGTAGTATTTTAGTTTTAAAGGGAGAAAACGTAATAAAAAAATCTCTCATCGTGGGATTACAGCAAATCAAACAAAATGTTTTTTATTTGGTTATAGGATCAACGATACTTTGAAGTGCAGATGATGTAATATTGCTAGGTGATATGCATAAATTATATCAGTGTTAATGTGTATTTTTATATATTATGTCAGAAAATATTTTGTTCTAGTTCATTCCAGTACATTATTTTTTTGAAACTTTTATATTCGATATGCTCGCGCACCCCAGGGGGGCGCCCCACAGTTTGAGAAACGCTGGTCTAGATAATGATTTGACTAAGTTTTCTCTGGTCATTTTGCACAACACATAAAAACTATATTTACTCAAACTGTACAATTTCAGGTGTTTTATTTTGGTTTTATGGGGTTTTAGTGCTGGCTGTAGAGTATTCAAGAGAAAGACTTTTTGCTTTTCTTTCTTGAAGGTATTGGTTATTTTCCTCTTTGAAAGACTTATTGGTCTATTACAACCTTCCAATGTTATAGTAAGATTCAATCAAGTGAAAGATGCAGATTCATTCATAGCTCTTGAAAGTGGACTTGTTTTATCTTTTAACAAAATGAGATTCCATTCATCAAATTTTTGGATTGCACATCAGCTGCTAGCCAGACTTTAAAGTAAAATGTATTGGGGTTTTGCCATATTCTGAATAAGTAAGGATACAGTTTTCATTTTAAATTATTTTCTATCAACCAGTTTCAGTTTATCCATTGGGTTCTCTGGCTGGGTGCGCTGGAGCCCGGGGCCTGGATAAGCTGGACTTAACCAGGTTTTCTGGTAATAAATTTTGATCCGCCAAAGCGAAGGGGGCTCATATATCTTCTGGGCTTCCCGAAATGAGCTTAAATTGGCACTGACATAAACTGTTATGTTTCCGTCCGGTTTTTAGCACATCAAACAGTTTACTATAACTGCATTCCCAAAGTAGGAAATAAGGGTAAATGGATCGGTTCGTGACCTGTATGAACTAGTTGAGATCATTTTGAAGAGTGAATATTTTATAATTTCCAGAAATCTATCAGTAATTGTTTGGGTGAAAATTGTCGAGCCTTAGGAATTTGACCAAAAATGTAAATCAATAAGACCCTCTGTAGCCAAAACCCAGTGAGCATACAAAAGTTTAAATGAAAGCGTCTAATTTACCGAGAGAAAAATAATACTAGCACTCCTCTTCTTCAATGCACTGTTAAATGTGATGTAATATTTCTGCATTTATAACAATATCTGTCCCTGCCTCGCTTCAGCTACTGATTTTTTTCTTTTTTGAATCGAAGATAGCTCAGTTTCTTCTCGTAAGATGTTATGCTGGAGTAGTCTCATTGTAATACTAGTAGAAAGTTGTCCAAACTTCGAGATCATTTTCTGTTTCTTAATTTGTTTAATTTCCCTCGCTTCGGACACTTTCTATAGTCACTGACGCATTTCTGGAAACTGTACTAATTGTATAGAAAATATTTTTTTGGGTATAAATGTGTCCTTTTATTGGGTACTTCGTGAATAGAATCTCCGTTAGATCGAATTAACTTCTTGAAGTAAGGTCTACCAAGTTTTCTACAGATAAAATGTGTGTGAATATACATCATGTACGTAATTTAAGGATAATGCAAGTGCATTAAAAGAAAAGGCATAAACGCAACAAATGTGACTTATTTGTAAGCCTTTTTATTAAACAAAATGTAAAAATCAAAACAGATGCTATGTGTTTGATATCATTAATAAAAATTGCGATTTTTGTTATTTGGAGCAAATTATAAAGAAAACTAAAAATTTATTTACAAAAACCATATTTGCATGTTTGGTATGATAGTTAATACATAGTATCCCTCCAAGACGATGCAATATAATTCGCCCAATGCCTAAGCCATCAGAGAATAAAACTATTGATGTAATCTTGGGGAATATTTCACCACTCATCAAGAGATACACTCCGAATTTCCGGTATAAATGTAGGAAGTGATAGACGGGCAGCAACTCGTCTGTCAAGCATGTCCCTTACATAGTCTACTGAATTCAATCCCGGTGAGAATGCTCGTTAATCCATACATGTGATAGGCTCCGATTGAAGGCATTCGCTTATGATGTTTGCAAAGAGAAAACGGGCGTTGCCATCCACAAACACAAATTTTGCGCCCATGGCCATCCGAAACAAACGTATATATTGTTCCAGAATGTAGTGCAGATAAATTTATCCTGCCATGTTACATATTTGAACATGCATGTCAGTTCTGGAACCCACTTTCCAAACGAGCAATCTTTCACCACTGAAACGGTATCGTTCAATGATGTTCTTTTGGCGGTAACGTTTACCTGGCTCTCTCCATATAAATGGCTTGAATCAGACTACAAGCTAAACTTAGACTTGTCGGGAAACATCACATACCCCCACTACTGTGGGTTTACAATGCATGTTTCTTACGACAGGCTAACCACAGGCGACAGCGAGTTGCAGTAAGTGGAACACATCTGACAGGTCTATGAGCATATAGACCAATATAACCTAAGCTTCTGTACACGGCCTGCCTTGAAACTGTCATACCAGTGGTTGAAGGGAGCAGAAAGGACAGGTCTGATGATGTGATCCATCTATTTATTTTGGCAGTAACTGCCAAACACCGGTCTTTACTCGGCGTTTAACTCGGGAGGGGGGGGAGGATGACCTGTGCTGTAACGTCTACTCACATTTCCTTCACATGGAATCGTTACCAAAGCCTGGAGATAATCTCCTCTGAGGGATTCCAAGTTCCGCGGATACTTCCATACGCTCACATTCCTGGCGGCGGATAGATCTACCATGTAAAAAATCATCCAAATGCGTCCTTTGTGTTATAACTATATGGTTATTGAACTAGAAGGCTTATAAAGCGCTTTCGAACTTTTTTATTGCATTGTCTGTATTTTTTGATATATCCCCTCGTACGCTCTCATTATTGTGATGTAATATAACTGGTATATTCGTGAATCCCCTACTAATCTTCTTGGGGAAATCCTTTTTCTTAAATATTGTTCTATAGAAAACTTTCTCTCGAAGAAGAAGATGGTATTTATGTGTGTGTATATATCATGTCGTATATTTAAATATTAACTTTTATATATATATATATATATAGGTTCGAGAAGAGAGATGTTAGCAGCTAGATGATAGAAGTCAGTGATTAACGCAAAGTAGTAGAAAGCTAGATAATCGAGAGTGGCTTGTCGATTACTTACCTTATATTTGTTGTTGTTGTTTCCAATCCCTCAGAGATCTAGCGGCAGCAATATCAGATCCATGATACCGTGAGTTCTAGAGAAGTCAAGCACCAGTAGAGGACTTTCACAAACATCCGCGACAGCGAACCCCAAACAATCCAGGATGTGATCGGGGAATTTAGCCGGTTTCAGATTGCATTTTTTGCACAATGAAAAGACTTTGCTTCCTGAGTCGAATTTCATGTTTTTCAGATGTACACTTATTAGTCTTGAGATGGCCGTTTGATCATGTCTGTCACCCTCGAATTCTAACGCTTCCCCCGGGGTCTTTCTGCTGAACCAAAGATGGGCAGAAGGGGTGAGCCAGTCTTGTCTGACTACTTTTTCTTTATAGAGAAAATTTATTTATATGTTTGTGTGTAGTCCCGGTTGAGAGTCTCTGAATAACCTCTTTTAGCCAAGACGTCTGCTGCTTCGTTCCCTTGGAAGTTAACATGGGAGGGAGTCCCCTGAAAGTGGACTTCCCTTCCCTTGGCTAGAATTTCAAGATGGGCAATAATTTGTATGACCACGAAGTCGCATACATTGCTCCAGTCCTGTAGATAATGAATCGAGGTCCAACTGTCAGTAAAGACCCAAATGTTTTTAAAATTAGGGCCGTCAAAGGTGGTCTTTAATCCTTCATGTTTGGCAATTAATTCACTTCTGAATACCGAACAGTTTTCCAGGTTGCGTCTAGAAAGCTGGACTGAAACACTTTTGATAAAGACACCACTCCCAGCGTTGTTCAATTCATCTTTACTGCCATCTGTAAAAATCAAAATGGAATCACTCGGAATGCCGTCTGTGACTTCCAGGGCCTAACTGCCTTAGGTGTTAGGGAGATCTGAGTTCTTGTTCCTGACAAACGTAAGTTCAGTATGAAAGAAAAATCCGGGAAGTCCATCAATCGGAAATTGTCTTCCTTTCGGTCAGCCAAACTGAATGGGCTATACTTCTTTAATCTTTGGCAATTTATTCACTTGCATAAATATTCAGATGTTCGATTTTGATTTTCATAGCTTTTTAATTTGTTGAGATATTTAACCATTTTTGAGTTTATATGAAGACCGAGTGGTGGAGGATTTGCCTCATAAAGTACTATGTTGTTCGAACAGCTACTCTTCAAGCCTGTTATGATGCGAGCTGCACTTTTTTGAACCCTCTCTAACTTGATGAGATTAGTTGAGGAGGCATTGAAATATACAGAGAACCTATACTAAAGGATTGGCCTGATGATATCAATATACGTTGCCCTGAGGGTTTTTGATTCAGCACCCCAGTTTCTTCCAGAGATGTACTTAAGAATATTTAGTCTCTTGCGACTCTTGTTGAACAAAATTAGTATGTGCACGTGATCATCTGATCCAAAACGAAACCCAAGTACTTTGGGTGTTTGACATAAGAAAGGGGCTGATTATTGACGAGACCTTGGGGGCGATAGGAGTACAGATGTTTATTTGTGTAAAGGACCTTGTTTATGATTTAGAGACGTTAAAAACCAACTTGATTTTAATTGCAAAGTTCCTCACTTTAGTTAAAGTTGAATTTAGAGTAAATTTTATAAGGTTCACTTTAGAGTCGGAGCACCACAGGACGATGTTATCAGCAAACATTCCAACCTCACACCCACCATCAGATATTATCTTTTCGATCCCGGCCGAATACAATGAAAACAAGATTGGACTCAGTACTGATCCGTGAGGAACGCCTTGATGTGTTCTGTAGCAACTGGATAGGATATATTTGTGTTTAACACGAATAAGTCTATCTCTTAAGAAATCAACTATCCATGAAAGAGCCCTGTCTTCAATTCCAAATTTATCATGAAGTTTTATAATTAGTAAGTTCCACCAGACTCTATCAAAAGTCTTGTAAAGATCCAGAAATACAGCAGCGGTGTGTTTGGTTAGTGTGTTGTTTCGTGTGTCTCTGATTCTTTGCCATAAATACAAAACTTGATCAGTAGTGCTGCGTCCCCTTCGATAAGCAAACTGTTCTTTTGGTAAAAGATTTTTGGATGCGAGATGAAAGGTAAGTCTAGTAAGAATCATAATCTCCATAACATTGAAGGGAATACTAGTTAAGGCAACAGGTCTATAACCTTACTTTTTTCTTACTTTTTTATCAGGTTCTGTATTGATATAATAGTTGCTTTTTTCCAGTTCCTGGGGAGTCTACCTTTGCTCCAAGAGAGATTAATAAAGTCAAGCATTCTCTGTAGAGCCATCTCACCAATATGAGTAAACATCTATCCATAAATGTCATTTGGGCCAGGAGATTTAGAAATATTTAAATATCTAATTGTATATTTCTTTCTATTTAAGATTGATAATTGACGATTTAGCCAATAAGGTATTTTAATTAGCATCATATCGACTAGTATTCGAATAGTTGAGAGAGGATTACGATTATTTAGAACGTATCCAAAACGTTTCAAAAGTAAGTGATTCAAATCATAATTAAATATTAATTATCTCGTCTACCTCGCTTTTGCTCCAAAACTTTATATAAGTGATTTTCTTACCCTGCGTCAATTGAATTGATTGATAGAACAATACAATTATATTTGTTTGAATTATGGCTGATTTTCCTTCTAACACTCAACACTGATGATGTCCGGAGCTTTCATCATAGTACTATCGGTGTCATCTGGAGGCTTCCTGCAATTTGCATATGATTCTTGAAGATGTGTATAATAATTTTAATGGCGATATTTTGGGTCAATTGAATTGATTGATAGAACGATAAAAGTGTATTTATTTGAATTATGGCTGATTTTCCTTCTAACACTCAACACTGATGAAGGTCAGGGAGCTTTCATCCCAGTACTATCGGTGTCATCTGGTGGCTTCCTGCAATTCGCATATGATTCTTGAAGATGTGTGAAATAATTTTATTGGCGATATATTTATTTTGGATATCGATTTCCGAGTGACTTTAAATTATCCTTATTTATAGACGTGAGTAATTTCTGTATAAATTCTTCTACTAGGTTTCATTTCTTAACGAGGCATATCACCAGAAATCTTCTCAAAATTTTTCAGCATACTTCATCTTGTAAAATAGTATTTGCAGCTTGGTTCTCACGTACCAAAATATGCAGATTAGGGTTGTAAAATTATTTTAGAAGGAATTTTATGTTTATATATGCGTATGTAAATGAGAAAAGTAACTCACTTATTTACTCAAAGTTTAACTCCTCATTACTACAGAATTATTTGACTTACAGACTTGAAATTCGGCAGGCATGTTTCTTTCAGTGGGTAGAGATCCGCTAAGAAACGTTTTTGCAAAAATCAACTATCAAGGGGAATTCCTAGGCATTAAATGCCATTTGCATACATTTTCTCATTTTTCCGTAGGTTTAACTTCAGAGTGGAGACTTGGTAGTCACGCTCCTTTTATGAATTATAGATAAAGAAAGGGGTTTTGACGATGATAGATAAAGAAAGAGCGTTGCTAGGATTTATGGAGCGTTATAGATAAAAATTTGTTATTGAACTGACCCACATAGTTGGAATGTGGTAAGCCTGTATCTTTTGTTGAATAAATATCTACTACGGATGGATTTTACGGAAAGTGACTCCTATGGTGGGGAGCGGGGAGTTATTGATTCTTATTTATACAAAAAATTTCCATCTTTGAACTACTAGACCTACAGTAATGAAATTTTGGTATGGATGATTATTTTATAGAATAGATATCCGATAAGAATGTGTCTGACGGAAATCAAATTTCAAAGGAGTTTATGGGGCTGTGGATAGAAAATCTTCCGTTTTTGAACTATTAGATTTAGGCTTGAAATTTAGGCAGCCTGTCTTTTTCGGTGAATATAGATCCATTATAAACATGAGATTTACTGAAATTCACTTTGGGGGATGATGTTGCATTAGCATAGAAGTTAACTTTACATCAATTTTAGAAATTATTATTTACAAGTCCTGGTATTTTTAATTCACGGGGTAAGATGCATGTATAAGATGTTGTCTAATACAATCGAACGATTAATAATAGGGCTTTAATGAAAGAAAGAAATATATTTGCATATATATTGCACAATATATTCATACAACATCATCATAAAATGCCTAGAAAAGTGAACGGGTAATGGCTAGTGTTGTTATATATCTTTCAAAGAACTCATATGTGGTGGTTTCAAGGCAATATAACTAATTAAGAAAAGTATTCTTAAGCACAGGCAAGCATTTCCCGATAATAACAACCATATGCTTTGGCACCCTCAACTCTTCTCCTCATCCTTGTGTGAAATACAGAAATTCCGTTCAAACAGATGTACCTGCTTTATCAGACAATCGTAAATAAGTACGAAATCCATAAAAATAAACAGCAAATAATAATTTCTCAATAGGTCAAATTCCAATCACAGAGAGAGGCATATACTATAATATTGGAATAAATAATTATTTTTAACCAACAAAAAATAAGTTATGCAATATTCGCAAGTTCTTAGGAAAAGTTAAAAAATGTCAAAATTATAAATAACGAAATAAAAAAAGTCATGCTAAATTAAAAAGGAATTGCGGTCAAAATGAGACAACTGCTTTAATTCTAACGTCTAGCGTTTTCAAAATGTATAAACTACAGTCGGATATCTTCCCTATGTAATATCTGAGTAAATTGATAATTGTTTTGAGCCTTTGAAAAAACCATCATCTATACACCAATGTAGTAAATTTAAAACAGAAATATCACTGATATACATGCTCCTGATACAAATTTACATTATGGTTTTTTCTTCTAGTGTGTTTTAAGTGTAAGTCAGTATAAAAAAATATGTTAAAAAAAGATATTATTTTCTTAAGGAAAGTCACGGATGTTCGCAAGATGATCCATGGAAGAATGACATTGATGATTCGTAAATTGTAAATAAATCTTACACAAAATTATGTCATGGAATTTAATTTCATTGGTGAACGAGTGCATGATGAAAAGTTTTACTTGTGACGGATCTATACGCGGTTCTACTAATCCCTTCATGACACTTTTAGAAAAATATTTATTTCAACCAACTTTCGCCGAGTAAGAATACGTGATTATTTAAATGAATTATATTTTTCATTTTGTTTTCGCGAGTTTGAGGAGTTGGCAAGTTGGAATTAGCAAACATTTGACAATTGAGTTGGCAAGTTAGTATGTTAGTTGCAGATTGAAGGATCGTGGAATTATTAAGAGATTTTGGAGTTTGTCCTTGAAAAGGAATACGGAGAGTGGATCCAACGACAGTGATTAAATCCAGATAAAGATCTCTTGCAAGATTCAAGTGTAGGATCCGCTTCCTGAAAGTACAGGTAACGTAAGCCTTGTTTAATTAAAAGTTAGCTTAATAGTGTGCGACGTAGTTTATACTGAGCATATTTAAGCTATCGTAGATTCAGTTGAGGGTCCGTAGTATTATCCCCGTGTCATTGAATTTCACCTCCGTGCTCTACAATTTGATTATTTATCTTAATTAGATTGTTATTGTGTCTGATTGATATTTTGGTAACACTAAAATAGTGTGAAATCATGTATGTTGTTTATTCAGTTTCTCCCACAGACCTAGCCGGGTCTGCGGATAGACAACGGGTTTCAGACGGAGGCAGGAAACGTCCGGAATTACAAACTTAAGCCTGATATTTCAATGTAGTGCGTGGATAACTATGCTGGATTGCTGGTAGGCATTGAATTTCTATAATGCGTGTTCAAAATATTTACTTATGGTTTAATGACGTTACAGAAATAATATAATAACGAATAAATTTTAACATTGCTTGTTAACGAGATGAAACACATGAGACGCATTACTACATGGCATTCGACGGGAAGGTAAAAGTTATGGATTAATAATATACTGTTAACAAATAACAACAAATAAATTTACAGTTTAATCAGTTCACTTCACTTTATGTAGAAAACGGAATCTAATGTAGAATTACAATTTAGGACGTAGTAATTATTTATTTATAGCTATCCTACTAATATTGATAGTTTGAATACGGTCTAAAGTGCATATTCTCTTCATAATTATTGGCTCCTGAGACTTTTCATTTAATGAGTCTATATCAATATTGCATTATACCTGTATACGGTTTCTTAATATTACATATAAAAGGAACTATTTCACTATTATTGATTGATTAACCTTTCGAGATTTTATTCGTGTATTTCTAGTGACGTTTTGTACTTCTAGGATGATTTTCATTTATATAAACATCCTCAAAGAAGCATGCAATTTTTAGGGATCTACTATTTTTATCCATCGAATAAATACAGAAACTAATTTCTCTGAAAGCATTTATATATATATTTTTAATTTTCTGACTAATTTGAAGTTATTTATTTTTATTTTCCTAATGAAGAATTCTTATTATTAATACATTGATATTAAAACGTTTTATTCTATAAAAAATGATTTGTTACTCGCATTTTAACTTAAATAATGAATATTTAAAAGTATGTACGAAGCATCATTCGGGATTTTGTCGATTTGTCTAAAGAAAGATTAGATTACAAATATGCAATGGGAATGGGAAAATGCATAGTTTCTTTTATTCCAAATTAAACGCTGTTTCATTCACAATAAATAAATAAAACAAGCATTTAAACTCTTTTAGTGGAATAAAATTGTTATAATTTGTTGTTTTCAATTTTTTCAAGGCTCATTAAATTATTGGAAATTTGTGATTTTTGGTAGTTGCTATTTTAAAAAGCTCTATATTATTATTAAAGGTTTTTTATTCCAATGTTTTTCCATTACTAACCTACCGCTAGATACGTTTCAAAATGTTCCATCCGTAGGGTAGTGGCATCTCTCCGATACATCATGTCATTTTTTCTTTTAAAGTTGATTTGATCATTTTATTGGTGAGATTTAATATAATATATATTTCAAGCAAAATAATATATTTAAAATAGAAGCAGGAATTGAGATATTTATATAAGAAAAACATTCAGAAGATTATGGTTAATAATCATCGTGTCACCGTTGTTTACATTTTAAAATGCCTTGTTGTAGTCTTTGCAAATTACCTTACAATGTTCAAGAAGCATAGGTTTTTCATATAATGTATTACAAAGTTTTAAAAATCTTTTTTTATGTCCTCCCAAGAGGGTACATTACCTTCCTTTCCAATTGGCTTTGTTTCCCTTGGTTGTGGTCTTGAATGGGGCATTGTATATCAGATATTTCTTCGATCCTGAGTCAAAATGAACGATTCATGTTAATGTTACATTCAGACAGTCTTCACAGAAGTTTTTTCAAAACTTCGTGATCAAGCCATGTGCATTCCCATATAGATATTTTGAAAGTTCATCCCAGCTACATTGGGAATGGAATAAAATACCGCCACTGGCTAGACGTGTCTTCAGATGTGTTTCAACTCCCAGCGGAAAAAAAACCCTTATCAAATAAAAGTTACAAAACACCTGTTTCGAATTTTTATATAAGATTGGAAACTACACCATTTTACAAGGAAAAAAAGTTACAATTAACAAAAAATAGTGCAAAGTCATAAAAGCTAACGTTGTTGAGCGCAACGGATTCAATGGCCCCGCCCACACGAAATATGAAGAAATCACCCTCATCTGTGACACTGAATCCTAGGGTGAGTGACGAAAGACAGATAGAAGAAAGAAGGGCATGTTCCAACCCAAAGTGTGGACGCATCACCGAAACTATTTTTATTATGCGTATGAGAGATTCACGGGCCTAAAGGATGGTTAAGTGTGTTTTTTGAATGTTCGAGAACGTCTCGAAACATTCAAAACAATACATTTTAATACTCTTGAAAAGAATGTATAATCAAATCTATTTCAGCAAAATGATGTTTTAATTTATCTGATAGTAGCATCATTTTGAATGCATACATTTTTAACATCAAAAGAAAAAGAACGAATCGAACATTAAATAACTTCTTAGAAAAATATTCTTCTGCGCTATTTACCATACTTTGTGTTAAATAAAATAAACAGTAAAATATTACATGTTAACGTAAAGTTTGATGTAATAAGTGTAAGTATATATATATATATATATATATGCTCCCGTGTGTATTTATATAGTTAACCTATACCTGAGACGAAAAATGTTTGTAGTTACAACGAACGCGTTTTACCAATTTTTGGCACTTTTAATTCTTAGAAAATATATATTGGGCTCTTTTAATTTTTAAATGTATAATTGCATAAAGAAAAAATGTTTCAATTTATATAAATAATAAACAATGGTAAAATAATATGCTACGACAGTTATTTTGCTTGCAACTAGATGACACGCGCTTAAGTTCTCTAGACACGGATTCAGGCTGAAAAGAACAGTTATTTCTATCAATTAAAGGCGGTATTTCTTCTGGTCTATTACAAAGCTATTTATTTTCTTTTACTTTCACCTTCTTCGAAGTTTTGGTCGATAATTTAGAAGCTTTCTTCGTGTTTTATATATATTTTTTTATTATTGTCTTCATTTTTGAGTGAAAGTGTTAGAAAATGACAGAGACAAATACACCTTTTCTTTATTACTCTTCAATTATTTTTAACGAATAATAAAGGACTTTACATCATTGAATATATATATATATATAATATATATGTAATGACTTCTTCTAATTCTCCTTAACTGTACCCCGTGAAATTATTTCTAGTTCTTTCGCCTCTGACTGTTATAATCTTAATCTAATTGTACGACCGCGTAATCCTAATCTTATTCTAATTGCTCCCGCTCATTTGCAGCCAATCACGACTCCTGTTATAAAAGAGTCGTACGACCTTCACCGCCACTATAAAAGCTCTGAACACACGGTTACGCGCGCTTCTTCTCTTCTTGTCATCATGTAGTCTGCCGCATCTAGTGTTTGTGTATTGTGTGTGTCTATTTGTGATTACGTACATCTATGTGTCGTCCTTGTCTTGCTCAAATGTTTTCAAGATGAATAATAAAAAGTTTAATTAACCACAAGAATGTCATTGCAAGCTCCATTCAAAAAATCCATCATTACTACATCGTCTTATTACACATACATATGTATATATATATATATATATATATATATATAATAACATAAAATAAAAGAAATACATGGCAAAATAAAATTGATAATACAAAATAATATCACTAACAAAGCTAGAAGATTTAAACCAGATTTAAAGAAACACACTTTAAAAATGCTGGAAGAGTCTATTATAGAAGAATTAACTAAGCGTATGTATAACATGGAACAGAATTAGAACTTTAAAATGTAAGAAGCCAAAAGAGTCAATAGACTAAAATGAAGACCTGTTATGATTTCTAAAGCTGTTGCTGAATTAGGACCAGCAAAATTAGGGTTAAAAATATTTTATGGATCCTACCTTCCCCTGTTCAGCAGAAATTTTATACATAACAGGAAAACATACCAATATTGAAAAGTTAGGCCTAAAACCAACCACGTGTAATTTGCAACCAAAAGAAAAATAAAATAAAAATAATAGAAAATATGAAAGGAAATGAATCCTAACAAAATACAAATAAAAATAATTTTGAAAAGGAATAATGAAGCAAAAACTTACATGAAAAAATGCAAATAACCGGAGAGCTTATAAAAAACTGTACGTACGAGAGCAATCACACAAAATGACCGTTAAAAATGACGTGTTAAGTTGGTTAAACCAGAAGCAAAAATTAGTGGCGCCACCTGGATAGTTTTTTTTTTTTGTAATTAAACAAAGCAAACTAAAACAAATTGAAAATAATAAAAAACAGAAGGAGAAAAAAACAAAGAATAATACTTAAACTTTGAAAAGGAGAATTAGAGACATAATTTAGAAATATATTTAAAAATGAAGTTACTTGGATAGTTGTATTCCAAGCAATTATTGCGGAATAGCTTAAAATTATTTTGCTTAACACCATTATCTGTGACTAAATCGTCATTTCTTTTTATAAAATTTAAGATGATATTTCTAAAAATAGATAGAGAGAGAGATGTAGGTTACTTTCCCAAAAAGGCATTTTAATAATGTTAAAATCAAAAGAGTCTCTTTTATCAAAAATATTACTAATTAGTATATTATTCTTAACAATTAATTGTAGGTCTAAAAAGTTTGCAGAGTCATTATTATAATTGGTTTTTAATAATTTCAGATATTGGGGATAATATTTAAAACTAGGAACAAAATTTACTATATTACAAAAGATGATTAAATCATCTATGTATCTAAAAAAGTAACAAGAATCGATACTAATGTTATCATATTCATAAAAGTGCAGATAAATATTGGCTAAACAGTTACTCGCAGGTCCTCCTTGTGGAAGACCTTTAATTTGCTGATAATAAGAGTTATTGTGAAAAATATAATTTTCATATAGTACTAGATGAATAATTGAAAGATATTTATCATACTTCATTAGTTTATTCAAAGAATATTTGTTATAGGCTATTTTGAGAATTTTAACCATATCCCCAATATCTATGGAATTAAATAAATCTTCAAAGTCATAGGTGTGAATAGAAATAATTTTTTTACCTTGCATGTACTTAATGATATCCAAACTATTCTTAACTATAATCGAATTATCAATACTGTCTAATGTGGATTGAATAACCTTTTGGAGCTTTCTACCCGGAAGTGTAATATAAGTTTTAAAATATATATATAAAGAGAGAGAGAGATTATATTATTTCTTTTTTCACATAAACATTTTTGAGGTAAAAGTAGTCTTAGCAACATTCGAATTTCCCTTGAAAATCTTATTTTAAAATTGTACTTTTCATCGCATCGGAAAGAAATAATATGGAAAGTTGATTGTTTTTCGTCTTGATTTCACTATAAGTTAATTTGCAACATTGTTCTTGTAAGATATTGCAGATTAGAATAATTTAGTTATTCACTTTATCGAGCCTCAAGTCCATCAGAACTCTTTTCTTTCTCTTGTGTTTGAATGGAAAATGGAAACTATATGGAAATATATATTTCTTAACTTATATTTCAATGGAGAAGTCAAATACAAGTATAACACATAATTCTTATTTTTTCTGGAAAACGTTTTTTAGTACGCGTAAGAGTAAAATCATAAAAAATTAAGGAACATTCGTTTTACCATTTATTATTTAAAACTATTATTAAAAACCCCCATGTAAAATTTTCTAATTACCTTCAATACCAAAAAGGAAAAAAATTAGAATGATTGAAAATTGTTAAAAACTATAGTGCAGGGTTGTTAATATCAAATTCTGCAATCGCATGTATAATAAACAATATTCTGATTCTTATTTTAAGTACCTAGTGATATCGGATATGGGGAATAAATAGTTTATATTTTCATAATTATATAGCAAATTAAACCATAATTAACTCCAAAACCATACCTTAAAGCATCTTGAAAATGGTTAAATTTAAGATACTTGAAAATAGTAAGAGTGAAGAAATTTGGAACTGTTGATTTAATAAAAAAATTATTTCACTTAAACATTTAATGTTATAAGATAATTTATTTCAAACGATTTTTTTTTAAAAAATATTACCCCCATAGAAACTACAGAAATTAAAATTAAGTTTCGATCAGAAAATGTCATACGTATTAATAAAACAAGGCTGTTTAGAAACATATCCACCCAATCGAAGGGTTTTGACGGCTGGTCAAAAATAGCACCAATGACATCAAATGAAAACCATGGATTAAATTGCCCGACTGGAAAAAAGGAAAGGTAATACCAAACATTCTGTCATTCTTATTTCAGTAAAGACCCTTATCACGTCTTCGAGCATTCTACGTGGAAAACATAATAGGTGATAAAATGAAGGGGCAGAAAGATGTCGAACATCAGTGCTACTTACATGAGAAACAGCTTGAGGAAAACGTGATTACAACCTGGCAGGCTAGCGCGGACGTGCAATCCTTGCTGATTACCTTATCCTAGAAAGAAAAGGTTCGAGACGCTCGCTTGACACTATGGAAACGATAGAGCGTGTAAATTGAGTTCCCAGTGTGATATTTATTCGCTTTCGTCATGCTTTTTTCTAAAAAAAACGTAGTGTCGTGATGCTTACAGATAACGTGACAATTGGATTGAAGAAAGTTGTTCTTTTTATTATTATTTTTTTTTTTTTTTGAGGATGAAGTTGAATCATTCAATAATTTGGCGTTGATTGGAGGGTTTGTGTCGATTGGGTTTCGGAATTTCTTTACAGATTTCCGGCGAGTTTCTTTCAATGGTTTTCTGTGTCGCGAGCACTATTGTAGCGACTTCATGTAAGCAAATACGATATCGTAATGAAAATGTTATGGGTTTTTTGCATGTTTGTATATTATTTTACTACTGAATTAATATTCATATATTTTCTTACATATCTATCATTATTAAATGTAAACAACTTGAAATAAAATCAATGAAGAAAAAAATTGTGTTAGTCATATATATTACCGTTTTCTTATTATGTCATAAACATAGCGCTTCACGTGATATAATTTAGGGAAAAATTTGGATTTTCAGGTTTTTTAACCTTTTTGCAAATTAATAATATATTAATTAAACAGCCTTAGCATTATTTCTCAAAAAAGGCATGCATTTTTTTTTTCTTTTAAAGAACATTTTATCTTCAAAAATAGGATACCAATTATAGTTTTTTTTTAGAATTATTTTTCTTTACGAAATAAGTTTACAAATCTCAAATTCAAAAACACTGCATATTTTTGAGCTCAAGTTCTGTTCCATATATCTGTTCCATCTGTCCCATATTTCTGTTCTATTTTGAAAATTTTAAATGTTTATTATATATATAAGTTTCATGTTCACTCGTTATAGAATATTTATCGAATTCATTTTTGAATAAGTACAAATACAAAATCTTTATACGAAAGCCAATTAGTGTGAGTTTTTTTAAAACTGAATGCTTAAACAAAATACTAAACAGAAACAAAAATTATATTTTAAAATGTAAATACATATTACGTATAAGGAAGCACAATAATAAATAAAATGAATATACATCTATATATTATACATGAATATAGATATGCATCTATATCGGTCAATTATGTAAATAATGTTGGTTTTAATATTAACTGCGTTTTTATCCTTTTTAGTTCATTAGAATAGTTAAGATGAAAAATTAAATTCACCATTTTTGAAATAAATTTTTATAAATATTTTGCAACTTATTTTAATTTTATTTTTAATAGTAATAGATAACCCAATGCGAAACATTCTATTATGAAAATTGAATTGTATTTCGTGGTTATATAACTCAAATAATATATATAACTCAAAAGGTAGAATTCAATCCAAGATGATTTAAAAATTTTATTGCTTGTATCTGTAAAATTTAGTCAGTAATTTCTGGTATTTGTACATTTATTGTGTGAAAAATGGATTCTGTAATGCTGAGAAATTTCTTTAGTAATTTAGATGTGAAATTTTTCAGTAATTTAGAAGAAAAAAATACACTAAAATATTAATTTTAGTAATTTTTTTCTTTATTTAAACCTTTTTTAATTGATAAATTTACTTTGAAATACATGTTTGCATAAAATTACTAAGCAAATGGAAAAGTCAATGTCTTGATAATTATTATAAAAATACGTAAAACTGTGCCGAAAGCATAGAAAATCACAATTTTTGTTTTACGGCTTAATTTAAGATTAATTTAAAAGTTTGGTAAGAATAGTTTAAATATATTTTCGTAAATCAATTTATGTAAATTTAAATCTTGTGTTTCTTTAAAAAAATCATTATTAAGCAAATATATAAATGGTTACAGTTTAACGTGACAACCTAATTGTAATAAGGTAATTGTAAAGGTAAGGAAGAAGAATTAGATGTGTGTGCAGAATAAATCGAGTAATGTTTTTCAATCAGCCATTTTCAAAAGCATTATTACTCCTGAGAAAATCATAACACACTATTCTAACTGTATCGCTTCCAAAATAGCATTCCGTTGTTAAACACTTACCATTCCATTGGATGTTTTAGCATTATAAATTAAAAGTTTCAATCCGGTATAGTATGATTCAAATAAGCGTTTCTTGTTATAAGTAATTGTATACATTGTATCTTTTTTTCAATCTATGTTGATGCATTTATTTGTCTATTTATTTATCTTGAATCATAAATGGAATAATCTGAAATAAATAAATATTTTTTTAAAAAATTTAAACTGAGGTTAATTACGTAATTTTAAAGTACTTTTTTGTAAGAAAAATTAGAAATTTTACAACCAAGCGTATGTACGAAATATTGTTTGTTTGAAAGCGTGAATTGCAGTTAGTGTTGTTTCTGATACCACCTAATCGATGGTGTCAGATCAAGGCCCACTAAATCCATCGTAGAAAGAAACTAGTCTTACGTCTGTCGTTATCCGCCGCTTTCATCATCATAAACATGACTTTACGATTGGTGTGGACCCACCCCAACTTCGAGGGAGAACACACTGGGGGTATTTAAGGGTCTTCCATCTCGAAGCACATGCCGCTAGATGAATATTTAGAATGCCCCACCATGCACGGGTGCATACAAACGTCCATGCCTTCTCCCGGGATCCGAAACTAGACTTTACGGCAGAGCAATTAGCGTCACTAACCACTAAACTGAATGGGATTTCATTTAAGTTACAGCTCCTACAAAAAATTATTTATATTAAAAATATTGCATTTAGCCAATGTTCAATTAACTATAGCCGGACCTGCATATTACGAACCTCTACATTGCGAATTTTTTTTATATAGATAATTTTTTTCCTGTAACCAAGAACATTCAACGATATTCTTCGTAAAATAATCTCTCGATAGCTAAGTACATTTTCTATATAGTGAGCTTTTTATCCTGGGATTAAATCCCCCCCCCCCTTTTTTTAAAGTAGTTCTGGACATTTCAAGTTATTTTCTCTTTTAACACATTTTATGGTGGCCACAAATCTTGAACTGGTTTTATTAAAAGCCCAACTCACCCAGAGCAATAGATTTGTGGTTGTATCATCTAAGAAGTGCAGCTTTTTACTCCATTCTCCAGTTCACTGGAAACATCTTCGTTTCATCCTGAGTGGAGTTGTCCCGTGTCCTTGAACTAGTCTCCATTCATTTGTAGTGTTGATCAGTCGTACTGTTAATTTCGTTTCTTGTAGCTCGAAAATGTCAAAACGTAAGTGCTTGAGCATTAATTTTTCAGGAAGTGGATCAAGGTGTTCAAAAAAGTTTATATATAATTGCGGTTTTTCTTTCTTTCTTTTTTTTGATAAGTAAGATATATAAAATAAATATATATTAATTTACAAAAAGGTGTAAAGTTTTACTTCTTTTAATACATAAGATTTATGAATTTAAAGCTTGTTTTATGTGGTTTATGAAGAAATTTGATAACAAACTTTTTTACGGCATTTAGTGACTTCGTTATGTAGAGATCCGAATGTATTTCTGTCAGAAATTTAATTTTCTAAGTTAAAAAACTTTATTTATTATTTATAAATAATACTGAGATATAATTTGAGATAGATCAAAATATTTAATCCTGCATCATTTCTGGCCACTAGTGTAAGCATTTAAGAGAATGATACATTTTCCTACATTCTCTAAATGGAGATTCAAGATAACTTTTATCACTCTTTTGTAGTATAATATACATAATTTGTTTCTTTTACAATCTATAAAAATTGCAATATTAGTATTATAAATTAATTTTCAAATAATAAGTTGGAATCTTTGAGCACTTTATCTCATATTTAAGCAATATAATAAAGTTTACTTCATACTCTTCCTTTAACACAGTGGTTCTTAAACTTTCTCACTGGGATCTCCAGTGCCTCTTTAGGGGGTACGCAAAAGTTTCTCATTTAATGTTATAATTTCCCTCTTTTATAGAGTATGCAAGGCCTCTTGGAAAAATTGAAAGATGTCCCACCTTGAGTAGATCACGAAATTGCCATCAATGAGCTTTTTTCCCATTTAGCGATGCGTTGAGAGTCAGGGAGACGTGTTTAAAATCTTCGGTGACCGAGATGTCAGGCTGATAAATACAGGGGTCCACCGCGATACAAAGTTTAAGAGAAAAAGAGAGATTCACTGTGCTTTAGCAGGTATTTAGTAAGAATTTTTAGTTTCAAAAGCAAACAAAGCATGCTCTTAAAAATTAAAACCTTGCAGCCAAACGTTTTGTACTGTCACACAATCAAAGAACTTCCAATAAGTTTTTTCTCGTATTTTATTCGGAAATTATTGGAAATTATTTAATTACTCGTATTGTATTGGAAAGCAAATATTCATATTAAAATAATTTTAAAAAATGCATGAAGTATTAAATTCAAAATCAGCTGTAAAGCTTTCCACATATAGTTTGGCGCAATACGCATCATCACGGGAAGAATTTTCAGGGGGGGGGGGTAGAGATTGTCACGGGGACCTAGTCGGATGGAAGATCTTTGATGGAAGTTGATGGTGGTTTATGTGTGGGCATCTGGACTGTGAACATAGTCCTCAATCCCATATATTGAAAATCTATGTTGATGGAGACTACGTTAGGTGGAATTACTCAGTCTGCGGAGTGGCATACAGGCGATTGTATGTTTCTAGGAGATCCGGAAGGCGTGGCTTAAAATGTCTGCTTGACGTGATGTTGAAGGAAAATTTTGACTTGAGGGAGAGCTGAAATACTACTCTCTGATTGGTTGACGGTGGGTGAGAAAATAGACTCAGATTGGTTGTCCAAAGAAGATACAAATTACAAAAATAGACAGTAAAAGGAGCTTGTCCAGTGTGGCAAAAATTTAGAAAATTGACTGATCTTTGAGCGCTTTAAAGCTGTTTCCTGTTTTGACCTACTTGGGTGGGGTGGGTGCATTAATTTTAGCCGCTTTTTGATGGAAGGCAAATTTTTCAGGATAGCTAGTTTTTGAGATTTTACCAAAGTTATTATTTCAATTCTTAACTAAGTTTAAAAGAACCTTACAATAGGGTCACCCAAACGCTTTTTACTGTTGTGAAGTAAGCACTTGATTTTAAAGCAAAGATGAAAAAATTAGAAATGTATCATAACTTATAAAAAACATATTAAACAACGAAGTTGAACGTATTTGTTGATAAACGATTTTTTCTATTTTTTAGCAAACTTTTCGTTTTAAAACAATACGAGAAAGTGCAAACTAACTATTCAACATTTTATGTTGTGCTCTTAATATCAGTGTTACTAAATATTGGTTTTATATCAAATTCAGGACACTCAGCAACTTTATTACATACTGTCGGACTTAGATTTAACGAAACCTTGTTTAATAAATTTTCTGATTTAATGAAATTTTCTCTGTCCCTGTTTAAAAAGAAGGTGAAACCCTCCTATTTAACGAACATAAAACCCCGAATCAACGAATTATTTCAACAGCTAGAAATTTTTTATTAGATATTATTAGAAAAAAATAAGAATTTGTTTCAAATGACATATCCTTTTTTGTCCAATACAGAAAAGGACTTTTCTTGCAAGCAGCAAAATTCGACGTGAAAGGGTGCTATTAGAATTATTAGGCCTTACAGGTGTACGGGAGTCATGAGTGAAATCTATCGTGATAGTTTTCAATATTATATTATAGGAAGTCATTTTTTTATATCAACCCACTTAACAATGCAGTGGATATCTTAAGACTTTAACGATTACATTACAATTGATGACGGACTTTCAGTTTAACCTCTTTACGACACCTTCCCCTCTCGAAAAATTAAAATATGCAGTTGCTTACATTCATAAATACCCCCGATCTAATAAAACAAAACTCGAAACCGAAAGTACATATTGAAGTTCAAAGTTTTACAAAACATTATTCGAAAAAAAAAAACCTAACTTTAACCACCAATTAGTGCTTTGCAAAAATTGTACTTGAAAACATTCCAAACTCATATCCACCGGTGTAATCATGGGCCTCCGTGCAGGGAGAGCGCTATTACATATATGGCACTGTAGGCCCTGGAGGAAGAAACGCGTGATCACATATATGTGATCATGGTCCTGAACGAGTTAATTCAAAATATCATTATTCTCAGATTAAAGAAAGGGGAGAGGGTGGCTTTATTTTTTCCATAAAACTTCATGTAACAAAACGATGCAGGAAATTAAACATACAAAAAATAAATGATTAAAATTACTAATAAGGTTTATTGATAATAATTAAAAAGTGATAGGTAAAAGATTTTTCAGAGATACTTTTAATTCAAAATGATAATCAAATATAAATACACACACACACACACACACACATATATATATATATATATATATATATATATATATATATGATAGCTGTACTTTAAATAATAGCAACATAAATATAAATCATTTTCAAGGAACTTACAAGTACATTTGTATTACATTTCTTCTATGTAATCACTAGCGAAGCTTGCAGTTTGTAACATTTTGAAAAATGTCTTGAAGCCGTTGGAGATTACTGACGTGGTATTGATTCTTGACGCCAGAGATGGAGCGACCTATTGCTTGGTGTACACATCAAATGTCATGAAATCGGCGGCCTCGGAGATGTTCCTTTATTTCGGAAATAGTCAAAGTCATAAGGACGTGTTATGTGAGTAAAGAGGTTTTTCCAAGATTCCCGCTGCCACCGTCACAATGCGGGAGGAACATTGTTAGTGACATGATAATGAGTATTGGCATACAAGACGAGGGGTAGATTGTTTTGTAATAAACGTGGTCGCTTATCTGAAGAAATCGGCTGTAATATTCTGCGCTGACAATTTGTCCTGAAGGAACAAAATGTGTGAGAATCCCACCCACTCAGCTCTATGTCACAATCAATATAATCTGTACTTCTCTGGACTACTGTTGAAACTTCTGAGGACGTGGCTAACCTTGAGGATCATTCATTGGATTGGAGCTTTAATAAAGGTTCAAAGGGGCTCATGCCGACGTCTCATAAATTATAGTAGTAAACTGCAGATATTTGTCTTATGTTTTACGGTGACATTTCTGTACTTCAGTAAGTTGATGTGGAATAAAGTGGGCAGAATTTTTTTTTAGGCTCTGACATTTCTTCATCATGTGCCCCACCATTTTATGACTGAGATTAACCTCTAACGAGAATTCCCGGACAATGTTTGGACGGTTTGTTGAAAGCAGACAGCTCAGTTTGTTAACCTGGTCATGAGGAATGAAGGGTCAATCTGTGCGTTGCAAATCTTTGGGCTCATTTCAACCCGAATGAAATGCATTTCGGAAACGTTGTATAATAATACATTTTCGCCACAAGCTTCTAGTAATCCTCGATAGCATTGTGTTTCCTTTTCCCCCCGGTCAGCCTCGATTTTAAACTACGACCGCAATTTTAGATCGATGAAAAAGAATCTCTTAACTTTAACGCCACACAGCACTTACCCTTTAAACTAGGTTGAATTTTTTTTGCACTCTACTCTCCTTGATAGCAATGCCATGTCACCTTTCACATATACCATTTGCTCATGCCCTCTCCTCGGTGAGTTTCTAGGTTAAGTTGCCACTATTTAATTTACATACCTCGTTTATATATATATATATATACTGGTGTCCAAAAGTTAAGCATAAATTGTAAAATACGAAAAACATGGAGTAAATATTCGTAAAATTATTCTAAATTTCTTGCGGATATTAATTGGGTGAAGGAGAAAAATTTGGTTTATGCAAAATTTTTCAGTCGACTACGTCCTGCGCGAAACACCGGCGCATGTAGGAACATGGAGAAACCGATTCACGCAGCATAGGCAGTTCAGACAAGTTTCATGCAATTGTTGTGCGAAGGAACGTTGTTAACCATCAAACAAGGTGAATGATGGCACAAAGACGCCAATTGGACATGTTTACGAAAGGAAGAATCGTTGGAATGCTGCTAGATACCTCACGATCACAAACCGAAGTGTCTCGAATTCTGAATGTGGACCAGTCTGTGATCTCAAGACTGTCACAGAGGTTTCAAAGAACGGGAGATGTTACCCGACAACCAGTATCAGGTCGACCAAGAGTCATAACCCCTCGCCAAGACCGATATCTGGTAATAAGAGGTGCAGTACTGCAAGAGCACTGGGTTAGGCGCTCACAGTCGTCACAGGAATACGAATTTCGAGACAAACTCTTTACAGGATACTCAATCATGCTGGCCTGTATTCCAGAAGACCAGCAGTTTGCATTCCCCTAACGTCTGCTCATAAAGGGGCTCGTTTGAACAGGAGTTTAAAATATCAATATTGGAGTGTGGGCGAGTGGGCGAATGTGATGTTCAGTGACGAGTCCCGGGTTAGTCTGAGTAGTGATTCTCGGCGGGTAATAATGTGAAGAGAACGTGGAACACGTTTTGAACCAAGAAACATAACGGAAAGACATCATTTTCGATCAAGGGGAGTAATGGTATGGGGAGGCATCATGATGGACGCCCGCAGAGACCTTCATTTCCTTGACACGGAGTCTGTGACTGCTCAAAGATACAGATATGAAGTTCTTGAGCCTTATGTTTGCTTTTTTCGAGGTGCTATAGGTCCTGACTACATATCCATGGATGATAATGCGCCATGATGGATGACTTCCTTGAAACGGAAAACATCCAGTGCATGTCGTAGCCTGCGAACTCCCCTGATTTAAATCCTATCGAGCATGTATGGGATACGCTCGGGAGACAAATTGCAGCCCTTTCGCACCCACCAAGCTCCGTTACAGAACTGAAGAGAGCTCTCCAAGAAGCTTGAAACCGTTTAGCCCACAACTCATTCATCATCTCATAGCAAGTATGGTAAATCGCTGTGCAGCGTGCCTGGCTGTCAGAGGTGACCACACGCCTTATTAAACTGCAGCATCAGTATTTTATTTAATGTTGTCTTTCATTTTTTCTTTAAATTGTGATTCCTTGCTATGCTCAGTTTTCTTTCAAACTGCTACTTTGGATAACAAAATTAATTATTATCATTCTTTTGATTTGCTTCCTTATTTTATAACCATTTTACACTCGTATATCACGTTTCCCGCCATTCTGAATTACAGTTCCTTCTTTATTCGTATAATTATCAATTATGCTTAACTTTTGTACACCAGTGTATATACATATATATGTACAAGTTTCCAAAGAAACATATATTCAATGTTGTTTTTTTCATAAAAGAAAATTTTATTATTTCAAATGAAAATGTTTTATTAATAATAATATCATTTATAGACAAAGAGATCAGCGTAATACACCGTGAAGAGAAAAGGAAGTCAAAACTGAAAAAGCATTACTAAGGAATATGGACATGTAATAACGAAACAATCATTTTATATTATTTTCCATATTTTAGGGTCTTGTAATTTTTATAAATAATGTTTTATAAAGGAGCAAAATAATACTGATAAATATCCTGATTATAATTAGAAACTGATGCATATTTAGGAAACAAAAGTAAATCTTATGCGTATCTGACATTTGTAAATTAGAGATTTGTTTGTGATAATGCATGGTGCTATGTTGGGTACAAAAATAAAAGAAGCATGCATTAATTAACAGAATTTAGAAAAAAGTGTCTGCATCTCATATATTTTTGAAATAAATTGAAGATAGAGATTTGTCAATGCTTATTATTAAAAACTAGCTTTCATAGCCCGGCGTTGCACGGGCTTATACCGAGGGTATAACTTAATCCCCATGTTAATTTCCTCCTTTTATTCTAACGCCAACACTTTTGTGGGGTTTGACGCGTACCCGTGAGTGCGTGTCATGGCTTTGTTGCTTAACATTTTCCCTTCTCTTCACAAATTCTCGATCCTAGTACCACTGAAGACCCGCCGTGTAGGGGCCGGATGCACGTAAAATATGTCGAGAGCTCAAACGTCCTCCCGTTGGTGTGGTGTGGTAGTTAGGAGAGGGGGGTGCCAGCTCAGGTGTCGTCCTCGTCACTTGACCATGGTTAAGAATTACGTGGACCGTCCTAAAAGGCCTCGTGTTGCTGAAAAGTGGGACGTTAATATTCACTCAACTTCACAAATTCAGCACTTCCAATATTATTTTTCGAAATTACTTTGATTTCTTTGTTTCTTTCCTCTCCGCTTAGCCCGGCGTTGCACGGGCTTTTACCGAGTGAATAACTTCACCCTCATGGAAATTTCGTGTTTCCCTCAGGCCGATAGCACTTGTGTGTGCGTGCGATGTGAGTGATTTCTTTAACAATGTCATAAAAACTCCCTTTTTCGAAATTTGTTCTTGCGTTGGTGTGGTGTGGTAATTATTAAAGATGGGTGAAAGCTCATGTGTCGTCCTCGTCACTTGAGCCTGGTTGTGAAATTTCGAGGTCCGTCACCAAAAACCCTCGAATAGGCAAACAGTGCGAATTTAAAAATCACCCACTCACTTTCCAATTCTTTAGTTTTACCGAGTGAATAACTTCATCCCCATGGAAATTTCGTGTTTCCTCAGGCCGATCGCGCTTGTGTGTGTGTTTGCGCGCGATGTGAGTGATTTCTTTAACTATGTCATAAAAACTCCCTTTTTCGAAATTTGTTCTTGCATTGGTGTGGTGTGGTAATTCTTAAAGATGGGTGAATGCTCAGGTGTCGTCCTCGTCACTTGAGCATGGTTGAAAATTTCGAGATCCGTCACCAAAAACCCTTGAATAGGCAAACAGTGCGAATTTAAAATCACCCACTCACTTTCCAATTCTTTCCTTTTCCTAAGTGAACAATTTCATCCCATGGAAATTTCGTGTTCCCCTCAGGCCGATAGCACTTGTGTGTGTGTAGGCGCTATGTGAGTGATTTCTTTAACTATGTCATAAAAACTCCCTTTTTCGAAATTTGTTCTTGCGTTGGTGTGGTGTGGTAATTCTTAAAGATGGGTGAAAGCTCAGGTGTCGTCCTCGTCACTCTAGAATGGTTGAAAATTTCGAGGTCCATCACCAAAAATATTCGAATGTGCAAACAGGGTGATTTTTAAAATCACCCACTCACTTTCCAATTCTTTCGTTGCAATTTTTTATTTCCCGGAAACGAAAATGTAGTTTTTTTAAAAATAGTTGTATGCTGAAAAAAAGACAGAAAATATAATTTTTCAAATTACAAAATTTCACTACTATTTTAATTCTTGGAGTAAAATTGTGAGGATTTTTTTAAATATTCGACTCGGGGGAAAAAATTGCATGCAATTACCTTTATAAAAGAAGAAATTATTAAATGATTGATTTAAGTATTTTGAGTGTTTTATTAAAATTTGTTCAAAAAAAGTTTTTGGCTTTTTTTTTAAA
>BMAO01017498.1:0-18161 GCA_019973975.1 Trichonephila clavata
CAATAGCATAGATTGAATTTTACCACTACAGAAAACAATACACGCAAGGTTTACACAATCCAATACTCTAGTGTTTATTATATAAAATACAAAAAGCCGTTTTAGAACTAATAATAGTCTCGCCATTTTTTATTTATTTATTGTCTCCTATCTGACGTGGGGGAAAAAGACTTTTTCAGTCAAAACAATTTTCCACCGTCTACAAAAACTGATCCCAAACTGGAGACTATGTTTCCGAAACAGAACTGCTTTTGTGGGTGAATTGCAATACCAGAAGGAAACATAGGATAAAGAATTTACTTCGGATATATCGATGGTCTTTTATTTTTTTCCCTCTCATCTACGTTGGGTGGTTATTTTTGTTGGCATTTGTTCAAGGGATGGAAGAATGAAAGCGATGATCCTTGTTCAAATGCTATCGTCTGCCATTTAGCTTCTTCGCGCCTTTTTCTTTTTTTATTTGTATATTTACTTCCTCTCTTCTCTCTCAGATCGTTTGGAGTCAACGGCGATGGTGGTATTTTACTGGCTTCAAAAATAAAGCAAAGAATATTTTTTTAGGTTCTTGCTGTGTTTTTTCGCACCATATTGTTCTACGTTCTTCAAACCTACAGTCGTGAAAAGAATGGCAATTTACTTAACTTAACACTGAAGATTAATGTAGTACGTCAGGTTAGAATTATTTTTTCTTTTACAGTTGTGAAAAAAGAGAATTCCACTTCACAAATATTTTCCCAAGACATTTTAGAATACTTTGGCATGATTTATTTTTGAATTAGAAGCAATGTTTTTATTAAAAGTTTTACTAATTGTTAAATAGAGGCAAATATTAAAGTAATTTAATTCTATTTATATAATAAATACTTAAAATGTGATCAAGGAATACTTAAAAATAAACATGAATTTTAGTCTAGAAATTTTTCACTAGATATGAAATAGAATATTCAAATAAATAGAATATATTCAAAAGTGATAAGATAAGAAATGCTGTTTAGAGATAAGGCACACAATAAATCATGCGATTATACGTGTTCAAGTGATAAGACAAGTTTAATGTAGAGTTCGAAAAGATTGCATTTTGCGTTTTATTTTGCTTGGCAAATATATAACAAGCTTATATGGCTGGATGTGATTGATACTTCCATATTATACCTTCGACCCATTACGTCCAATCAAAATACGTCGCCAAATGCTGTGATATACAGCTAACAGTGGAAACAGTTTCTACT
Organism: Trichonephila clavata; assembly: GCA_019973975.1. Classification (NCBI taxonomy): domain Eukaryota; kingdom Metazoa; phylum Arthropoda; class Arachnida; order Araneae; family Nephilidae; genus Trichonephila; species Trichonephila clavata. The sequence goes on from BMAO01017498.1 coordinate 1,230, forward strand.
TACATTCGAACTCAGCAATAACGATGGCAGCATTTGGTGACACTTTTTCGATTGGCGATGTATTTCCATGGGGCGAAATGGGTAGATGGTATAATACGTAAGTGCCAATTAATATTGTAGGAACTTATTTCATTTTGTAGAAATTAAATTATCTGTTAAATTATATTATTTGTGGAACTTTCGTTTTGAAATAATATTTATTTGTTGCAAACCTCACATCCGGCTGGGATTTCTGACGAATAGAAAAATGCTTAATTTTGAGAAACAAATGAAAAGATCAAGACATAATTAGCATTTCTCTTTTAATTTGACGTCAACAAACAACATGTAATTATTTCAGTCGAATAAAGCCTGCTACAAGCTGGATGCATGACAGCTTGGCTACCGCAACCAGTGGCATGACGTACACCTCGCACCGGGGGGGGGAGGACCAGGGTTCTAGAGAGCCCAAAGCCTGACTGTACTTAACTTAGTAAAATCGAACTTGGGTGCCCGAACCCTGACTTTGTAGGGGGCACAAATGTTCTCCGTCACGCCACTGATCGCAACTACCATCCCTGCTTTTGCGTTGAAACTATTACTGAATTATTAAGGATTACGATTTCCATAATAATTTTTTTTGTTCATTGAAAATTAGTGAGGAAAATGAGCGAGATACTTATGAGTTCCACTCTCGACGACGATCACATCATGAACCACTGTGCATGGAATTTTGTGTTTTAAAATTTTCATGTAACGTGTTAAGAAAAAATGAGGGAAAGGCCTGTCCCTTTGTTCTACTTTTGTAGGTCCTAGAATCTAGAATGATGGTGTTGCGCTAGTTGAATGGTCACGGTCGCGCGATGACCAGCACCACTGAAAGGAAGAATAAACTCGAGTCCGGATTCCTCTAATTCAGTGGCGTAACGGAGAACATTTGGGCTTTCCTGTAAAATCAGATTTTGGGCCTAAAGTTGGATTTTTAAAAGGGTAGGTACTTAGCGGCAGTCAGGCTTCGAGCCTCATAGAACCCTGGGCTTTCCGCGATGTGGGGGTGTTCGTTACGCCACTGCTCTAATTAATTTGCTATTAACGTTGCCCTTTCAGGCTGCACGAGGGTTATTGGCAATGGACCTCGCAATTTTGAACTTCAGTCAAGTGACAAAGGTAACACCCGAGCTGGATCCTCACATTCCTAGCTTCCACAACACACCAACGTGAGGACTTTGAGCCTTGATAGGGAAAACGTGCATCAGTCCCTCTGTACGGTGCGTCTTGTGACACCAGGACTCGAAACTACAAATCGACTGTTGTGGTCAGGAGTTCATGACCTTGTCCACTTGGTCAAGCATGACCTTGAAGACAATAAAGACACGGGGCATGTACGGGGATGGTGTGTAAAGATTCAAAGTTCTTACGTTGAAGTGATGGGAAAATTTCGGGGAGTCATCTGACCATGGCTCAAAATTAGGATATCAGTCATGTGCCCTCGTGTTCCTTCTAATTGCGGTGTACATAAACAATCAACTAATCAAATCTGATGTTGCAGCCCAAGACACGAATTGGGTGAGTGAGTCATTTTGGGGTTTATTGGCGCAAGAGCAGATTTCGGCTACACTGCGCCAAACATTTATTTTAATATCTGTGGTCTAGACGGGAAGAGAGAAAGAAAGAATGAATTGAATGACAAGAAAGAGGGTCGAAAATAGAGAAGGATCACTAGGGTACCCCGGGTTCGTGAAACCCGTGTTTACCAAAGACAGTAAACCCCTTGGAAAAAGGAAAAGATCACTATAGGGCACCTCGGGATTGTGACACCCGTACTCACCTATAGAAGGTGAGCCCTCTGAGGGGGACACGAATTGGGAACAGACGTTCAGATTTCCAAAATGGAATTCGAAAAATGTCTGTCTTAAAAAATACCATCTAGTGTAATTATTTACGAATACCACATTGAGATTACCAAACAATAAATTTTAAATAAAAACACCACAAAATCATTGAAATTTTGTCCTGGTGATTCCTTCGTGACATTTGTTTTCACGAGGAGGCGTTTCTTTTTTTTTTTTAATTTCACTTGCAGGAAGTGCGAGTTCTGATGGGCGACGGAAGCTGCACCGGGAAACAAATGAGCCGGAGTGGCTGGGGAATCCATAGAGGAGCTTGTTTTGCAATCACAACTCGTTAGAAAGAGGCGAGCTTCTTAATCTTGTTGAGTTAAATCAGCAGCCACGAGAAGCCCGATAAGTCTCTTCTTCGTTAAGAATAATAATTGGACGCGACGCCACCTCTTCTTTTTTTTCCCTTATTGTTTTCTAACTTTTTTTTTTTTTTTTTTTTTTTCAAATGGTATTTGAGGATGGCATGAAGAGCGGTGATGAAACTTCTGGAGAGAGCGATGAAAATTCAAGAATTGTCTGTGAGAGTTTTATTGTAAGAATATGTGCAATCAGGGGGGAAAAGTAATTTTTTGGTGATGTGTAAAAAAAATGTGTGGCTGTATGTCTTTTTATTATTCTCAGGTAAAGTTAAGGTTAGCGAAAGCTAATTTATCAGGAAAGTTTCTGACACAAGGCTCTATCTTCAATTTGTTTTAAATTCTTAATATAATTTCAATTCGAATTTGTAGAACTACGTTCCTCGGAACTTCAGACAAATGAAACAAATAAGAATTATATTTTCACTTTCAGATTGGGATTAAATTATCGTTCCCATATGTTGTTTCTAATGCCACCTGTCTGACAGTGTCGGATCGAGGCCCATGAAATTCATCGTGGCAAGAGGCTAGGTGTACGCCTGTCATTAGCTTTTAACTTGAGCACCGTGTAGGTGACAGTACGATTTGGCTCTGTTCATACACGATAGATGGCGACACCCCCTTTCTCCACCTCCACAATTTAAGCATGGAGCTGGAGGAGAGGGAAATATTCTCTAGCCCCCTGCACCCGTGGTTGCTTCTACGATCACCCACAAGACTTTCGGAACCACTGATTTAACAAACACGTGTTCCGTGTGTATTTTTTGACTTCGGGCATCGTACCCAGGCTTTCCGGTCTGGCGTCCAATGTTCTAACCAGTAGGCTACCCACGGCCCTATGTTATAACGATATACAATTATAGAGGTTGTATAAAAGTAGAAACAGAATGTACGTATAAAGCATGCATATAAAGTTTCAACCTCTTGTAATAAGTGAAATGTATTTAAAATTGAATACAATAACAAAATTTCCACACTTTAATAAGTAGAATTTCTAGCTAATTTATGCTTTTTTTAACATTCTTCAAGTAGAATTCTCCAAATCATTTAAATACCTTTATCAGACATGTGTTGAGACTTTTTGTGCCCCTGGGCCGCAACGAAAAAGTATGCCCTGGGCTCTACACAAATGTAGACCCCACCTATGAGCCTTAAAATTAGACAATACATAGAATACATTGTTAAATACTAGTACGAACAATAACCCTTAACAAATGTGCAATCGCACAAACCGGCTAGACCAACTGCCGCCTTATGACTGAATGACTACTGATGGTTTATGGTGGTAGGCCTAGGCTTGTACAAGTGCGACGGTCATCCCATGTAGCCAGTTGACATATCGTCCGAAGTTCCCAGTTTTTTGAAGAATACAGCCGGAAAAAATATTTCACCGTTGAAATTATTCAACTTATAATCTTACTAAGCCTGAGTCGAGAACGAGGCGAGGCCCCCAATGCGGCCGAGTTGGCCCCTACCTTTTGTCCAAATTTTTACTGCGGTTGCCGTAGTTAAGTGGTTATAGATGCGGGCTGGCTGTCCATCCAAATCTTGGTGTCAATGAAGACTCCGTTACGATAGTCTAATGGTTATGGCCACGAACTCGTGGCCGGCGTGTCGTGAATTCAAGCTCGAGTAATATCGAAAACCCGCCGTGTAGAGCGGCTGATACACGTTAAATCTATCGAGGAGAAAAAATCTTCCCGTCGGCCTGGTATGTAAGTTTAGAGGTAGCCAGCTCAGGTTACTTGACTGAGGCTCAAAATTACGAGGTCCGTGGCCAATAGACCTCATGCTGTCTTATAGTGAGACGTTATTAAACTCACTGTCTCGTTTGCCACTAAAGACTCATCGAGACAATGGCTGAAGCATACGACATCTATCGATGCAAGCCAAGGACCACTGAAGAACTACTGTGTAGAAATAAAAAAATAACCTAAACCTGTCGTGGTTCAAAGTCTTGGTGTGGAAGTCAAGCGAATGGGTTTCAAAATCAGATATCGTCCTCGTCCCATGATCGTGGTACAAGGTCCCTCGGAAATAGCCCTTGTGTTGCTTTATAGTTCGAAGTTAACAAAGCACTGATTTACTCACTCCACACCTCGTCAACGTGAAAGCTTTGAACCTCAACAAATTTAACGGTAGTTTCTTCTTTTAATAAACCATAAATCATTGCAATCATAATAAATTGCTAATAGCTAGCCTTTTAATTTGAGTGCGATAGCTGAATAGTCGCAATCGCATACTCGTTATTCGCCTTTTTTCTGTCGAGTCATAGATTCGATTCTTGGTGGAGTCTAAAGACCCGACATGTAAAGGAATCGATGCGTGGAAATGCATCGAAGATCAAAATCTTCTCGTTCTCAATTCGAATCCCGCAAACTTAAAATTTAATGTCCCTATTTTCAAATAGAATCTTCTTCGAATTAAAAGCATAGTCTTCTTCTGGGTATGTAGCCGCAGTAGCCTAGTAATCAAGGTAACGGACTCATGGCCCCCTCAGGGGGCTCACCTTCTTTAGGTGAGTACGGGTGTCACAATCCCGAGTGTCCTAGTGATCTTTTCCTTTTCCCACGGGGTTTACTGTCTTTGGTAAACATGGGCTTCACGAACCCGGGGTACCCTAGTGATCCTTCTCTATTTTCGACCTTTTTCTTGTCATTCAATTCATTCTTTCTTTCTCTTCCCGTCTAGACCACAGATATTAAAACAAATGTTTGGCGCAGTATAGCCTCTTGCGCCAATAAACCCCAAAATCACTCACTCACACAACGGACTCGTAGCTGGCTTGTCATGAGTTCGAGCCCAGCACCACTGAAGATCCGCCGTGTAGGGGCGCGATGCACGTAAAGTCTGTCGAGAGCTTAAACGTCCTCCCGTTGGTGTGGTGTGATAGTTAGGACAGGGGGTGCCAGCTTAGGTGTCACCCGCGTCACTTGACCGTGGTTCAAAATGACGAGGTCCGTTGCCAAAAGCCCTCGTGTAGCTGAACAGTGGGACGTTTATATTCACTCACTCCTTCATCTGGGTATATATTCTAATATTTGTCACTATCCTTGTACGCCCGAGGTTTCGGGTTCTACCCCGGCCCAAGTAGGTGGATTTTCATGATACTGAAAATCGACAGAGTCAATGTTGTATGACTTATGTGGCATGTTAAGGATCCATAGACTGCCTGTTTGGCTTGGGTGCTCCTAGTACTATTCACATCGTCAGAACTCAGGTGCCGCCCACTGGAGAGGAAATTGAACGTCTAAATTACATTGTGACGAATTGTGTTCTACCTATATAGTATCGCACTAAAAAGTGATACCAGCTTCAGGGGAATTTATTAGGTCTACAATGATAAATACCAATCCGCAGCCTCATTGAAAAAAGATATTCAAAGATATTTTTAAATTTAAAATGAGCTAACAGAAACATTATGGAGACAGTAAAAACGGATATTTTAAAAGCACTTTAATCAGAAAACCATTATTGTGTTTCTTTTTTTTTTTTCTAGAATTTCTCAAGAACAAAACTTTAAAACAGTAATTTAACGTATAAAATATTAATTGATTTATCGTGTAAAAAATACAACCCCCCCCCCGGTAAAACAACAGTTAATTGCACACACTTTACAAACAATGTTTTAAAACCCAATAAGATCTAAATAGATTTACTGTTACACTCTTTTACATTTCAAATGTTCATTAGACCATCATGATGAGTGGAAAAACTTCAAAACACATTATGAAAACATCTATTCAAAAACCTCCAAATGAATTCCTAAAACCTTTGTTCTGCAAAGCTCTGAAAATCAAATAGAATATTTAGCATCCTACCCAATTACAACCTGCAAATATATCAATGCAAAAATCTCCCAATATTAAGAAATGCCTTTGTTTGCTGCGATGCCAGATGCAAATAATTACGTTTCTCAATTTTTTTTTTTTAATTCTATTTTCCTTATAGGGGACAGAGAAACGGGAAAGAAGTAATTTAATTATCAGAAATGTTGCACCGTCTGTTTTTGCAAATTATTTTATTATAAGGTCGAACCCTATTATATATTCGGACTCAATTAGAGAAATTTCTTAGCGCACTAAAATTAATGAAAAACCAAAGTCATCGTAGTTTTGTTATTAGCGTTAACTTTTTTCTGAGCCTTTTTATTACAAGGGAGCATATTCCTGTCGTAAACAACATATCGGAATTTATTCTTCGAAGAGAAAAATCTTTATTAAATTACTGGTTCTGTGTGGCCGGGACTTTTTCATTATTGCTTTTGTTCTTTCGCTCGTTCTGTTCTTTTTCTTAAGATTGTTCGTTCTCTTTTTTTTTTATACCACTGCAGTAATAATAACGAGAAAGATGCCGTATCTTCAGTTCAGTTCATTATCAGAGCTGGATTCATTTCGGAAATGCATCGTTGAACTTTGAAAATGAAAAGGGGATGGTGAGAGAAAGAGAAAAAAAGAACTTCGTAAATTTACAGATTCTCTTATTCCGGATTTCTCGAGAGACACGCAAATGAGACGTTGAAAACTAAGTTGTTTTATTAATTTTCTAATGTCAAGTATTTGTAATTTTATAGAGAACTCTTGTTAAAAATAAAAAAACAGAATAATTTCTGGTACCTTTTTATAATTAGCTCTTTATTAGCATAAAACCTTCTTAAAACATAACTATTTTTTCAATTCCTACTATTAGTTCACATTCTTTCTATATATACAATTCTACATATCTTGTTCAAATTTTCAGTCGCTGATAAAATACTTTTTATTCATCCACTGAATTTCAAATACATTTTCTAACGCTTGAAATGGATGATACTTGATGTTAATATAGTTTTTCAAATATTCATTAATTAAACTTAATTAATGAATAAATAGTAATAAACACAAATAATAGTCCAACACCATAGATAAAAAGGAAAATTGCTTGTTGTGTACTTATAGCGCAATGGTTAGCGCGCAAATGTTGTGGGTTTGAATCCTACCTGAGACGGCCTAATTTCTAAGAATTTGATTTTTGAATCAATAAATAGTAACAACCAAAAATAATAGTCCAACATCATTTATAGAAAGGAAAATCACTTTCTATTTTTCCATTTCATATTGTGATTCTGTCATATTTATATAAATTGTAATGCCGGCTGGGTGGCATGGTTGGCTTGTCGCTGGCCTTCTTCACCCATTGTTGCGGGTTCGAACCCAGCCCAAGTCGGTGGATTTTCATAATGCAGAAAATCGACAGCGGCCATGTCGTATGATTATACGGCATGTAAAAGATCCATAGAGTGTCTGTTTGGCTTGAGTGCTCTCGGCAAAATTAAATCGAAGTACAGGTTCGCATTGTTAGAGCTCAGCAACTCCTATGGAGGAAACTGGGTGTCAAAATTACATACGGCTATTGGTAACCGCCTATAGGGTATCACACTAAAAAGAGATACCAGTTTCCGGGAATGTATTAGGTCTGCAATGGTAAAACAACAATCTGCAGCCCATTAGAAATAAAAATATTATTTGTAGTTATATTTGAAACAAGTTACTAAAGTAAAAATTTTCTTGGTTGACCTAAATAGGAATTGACTTTAAATAAATTTTTTTATATTATATTTCTCAAATGGTTAAAAAAACGGAATGCTTACATTTTTTTTCCATTGAGTAACTTATATAAAGATCAAAAGTCATGAATGAAGCGATCCTTTTTCAAGTCTATGGATTTTATTACACATCTTTGAGTGACCACAGTTTTTTTCAAGTAAATAGTTCAAGCAACACAAAACTGACCACGGTAGCCTAATGGTTATGGTCACAAACCCGTCGACGACTAGTCGTAAATTCGAGTCCTGATGCCCCTGAAGCAGCGTTTCTCAAACTGTGCGGCACCCCCCCCCTGGGAGGGGCGTGATAACTCTACTAGGAGGCGCGAGCATATTGAAAAGTCAACAAAAACAAAAGATTATTTAAAAATATATTAATTTTCTGAAAGAAAACAAACAAAATACATTCTGACATAATAAAAAATAAAATGCACATTTACACTGATATAATACACTTTTAAATATATCAGTACTGCACAATGTATTTTATAACTAGTTTTTTTAACAATACTAAGTTAAGAACATTTTTTCTAATTACCAGTGACCCCATGGGCTTGTATTCACACTTATCTTGATAATTTGTATGTTTTATAATTAATCCCTTAACTGCCGATTAAAAGTTAAGCGATTCGCTCTCCAATGCAACTACACCACGTGAAAATAAATCCTCTGAAATAAGTAATTCCTTCGCAAACACTGTCAAGGTTCTTTTTTTTTGCATTGCAAAGCCTTCGGAATAATCTTAGGGATCGCACTGCACAGAAAAGATCGTACTTCGGAAAGACGTATATATACGTCCAGAAAATTAATGTTTTGGCTCAGTGAGACGTTTATATACGCCGGTGTCATTTAAGAAGTCAAAGTCGTGTTGTAGCTTTAGCATCTAAGAATGATATTGTTGAATTTAATACATTGTTATTGTATGGAGGGAGGGCGGGATTAAAATTATGATTGAATATGGGGTCGCGAATATTGAAAGTTTGAGAAGCACTGCCCTGAAGAGACACATGTTGTGGGGCTGATGCACGTTAAATCTGTTGAGGCTTTAAGTTCTCCCTTTGATATAGTGTGGTAGTTTTGAGAGAGAGGTACTGGCTATATATATATAAAGTGCCGTCTCGTCACTTGAGCGAGGCTCAAAATTGCATGGTCTGTTGCCAATAGCCCTCGTGTTGCTTGATAGTGAGAGGTTGTCAAACACTCACTCAAGTAACACAAAAAATAAGTCAGTATTAAAGTGACATTCGTTTAAGAATGTATCTGATGAAAAAGGTGTACATAAATTTTAATTTGCAATCACCCTAAAGTAGGAGGACTCCAAACTGCGGCCAACACCGGCTCATCAAGTTTATATTATATTGTAAAATTTAGAACGTTAGTAAATCTTCATCAATGGCTCGATAGCCCTAGGTGGGCCCTGGCCTTCTCCAGAAGTTTTCCCCAGGCATCTCTACATTTGGCAACAGTTTTCCACTTTTTGATCTTTAAAATATTTAGGTCTTTTTTGACACAGTCAATCCATCTTAACAGGAGTCTGCCCCGAGGTTAATTTACCATGGGCTTTGCCAAAAAGATTTTCTTGCAGCAAAGATCTTCACATTCATTCTAGCCAGATGACCAACCCATTTAAGTCTCTGTAATTTGACAAATTTGACAATATCAAGTTGTTTGTAAATTTTGTAGAGTTTTATATAAGTTAGATTTTCTTCTCCAAGATCCATTCACTTGGATCCCATCAAGAATGCAGCGTAAGATCTTTCTCTCGAAACTTATCAAAGCTTCCACATCACGTAAAGTCAGTGGCCAAGTCTCTGATGCATAAGCAGGACAGATCTTATAAGACTTTTGTAAAGAAGCAATTTAGTCCTTACTTTGAGAAAACTGTATTTTAAATAACACTTCAAGGCATAAGAACATCTATTTGCAGCAATTATACCTTTAAAAATTTCTGCTCATTTTTATTATTTATCTCAATTCCCAAATAAGTAACACTGTTAACTATTCCAAATTTATAATTGCTAATTTGTACACGACTAAGTTGTAAGTCAGACTTTAAATAAGGTAAATATTTTGTTTTATTCTTGTTTAAAGATATATATATAAGTTATTTCTCTTAGAATGCCTGTAAATCACACGAACTAATTGGGGAACATTATAACTGACATGCATAGTAAAGTTGAACATTTTAATCGCAATTAAAATAACATGAGATTCTTCCTAAGAACTTACAATTGTAAGTATTCGCGTACTACATAGTAATATACTTAAAATTAAACATTGTAATGATGATTAAGTATACTTACGTAGCTGAAATTTTCAACTGTCAATAAGAGGATCAAGCCTTCTATTTGAAGCTATTAACACTGACTTCAAATGCCCGTTAGTTAAACTTGGATCAGTAAATGCTTTTTAAACGGGAAAAATGTACGAGCAAATTTATGTGATCACATTATGAAAATTGTCAACAAAAAAAGGCCATCAATGATAAACTTAAATGTTTCTTTAAACAATATAACTACGTTTGAAATTCTGGAGAGAAGGGTTCAGAAAAAATTGTTTTGATGTAGTTTGCAATTGCATCAAGCTCTGAAAAACGTGATTCGATATATATTTTTATAGCACACGAGGTCTAAATTGCAAAATCTACTGACCAACCACCAGTGTGGTCATTAACTCGTGACTGACGTGTCATAAGTTCGAGTTCTGGTGCCACTGAAGACCCGTGGTCACAGTAGCCAAGTGGTCAAGGTAACGGAGTCGTATCCGGCATGTCATAAGTTCGAGCCCAATACCGCTGAAGACCCGCCGTGTAGGGGGGGGCGATGCATGTTAAATCTGTCGAAGTGGTGTAGAAGTTAGGAGAGGGGTTGCCAGATCAGGTGTCGTCCTCTACAGTTGACCATTGTTCAAAATTACGAGGTTCAATACCGAAAGCCCTCGAGTAGCCAAGTAGCGTGACGTCAATATTCACTCACTTAATCACGCCACTTAAGAGCGGACATGTTAAGGGGCTGATGCATTTAAATTTGTCAGAGCTCAAAAGTCTTCCCGTTGGCGTGATAAAGAGGTTGTAAACTCAGGCGTCATCCTCGTCATTTGACTGTGGCTCAAAATTACGAGGTCCGTCGTCAATAGCGTGCTACTTTAGAGCGACTCGCCTCTCGCCTATTAGTCCCGAAACGAAAATTTGAGCGTAATGTAAAACTACAGTATAGTAGAACGTCATTTATCCGAACGTTTATTATCTGGAACGTCAAATATCCGAACCACCGTCCGGATCCCCCGTTTTCGAATAGTGCAATGCTCAACATTTGTTTCCTGTGAGGTCAAAAGTGACGGGAAACCCCAAGTTGTGGGATATTTGGGGAATTTCAGCTGTGTGATTTGGTAAACATCTGCGCGGAATATTAGGTCAGTTTGTTTCCAAGTGAAATGGTGCATACGTGCTCTTTTATTGAGTTTTGTTGGTGCAGAAACCTGGATGTCATACAATGCAGAAGAATGTGGATTTTTCAAATGCTAAATGATGACGAGATTGTGACTTCCGCACAAGAAGAATCCGACCCTGTCGAAGATGAAACGGATGAAGACAAGAACAACAACAACGAAAGTAGCAAGGGTCCATGAAATGCTGACGCGTTTCTGGGTTAGAGACAGCTATGGAGTGGTACGAATAACAATCGGAGTGTTGTCCTATTCAACTACTGCTGATCAAGAGAATCAGAGACCTTGCAGCGAAAAATCAAAGGTGTACAATGATACAACGAAAAATAGGTGATTATTTTCCACAATAAAGGTAAAATTGCGACATTTTGCACCTATTTGGCTTTCTCTTCAATGACGTTTCCTGCATGTGATGATTTTCAATACTTGTATAGTGTCCAGCATCATATACCGCATGGATCGCATTCGGTTTTCGGTTATCCGAACAATCGCGTATCCGAACGGTATCCGGTCCCAATTGATTCGGATAAACGACGTTCTTTTGTATGTTTGCTTGAGGATCTAGCAATGTGATGTCTCTGGTTTTAGTGAAGTCGATTTGATACTTTCATAAAAAAAAAAAATTCCGCTGTAATTTTTTTTTTTTTTTTTTGCGATATATTCAAAAGCTTCACGTATAAAAAAGGTTCTCTTAAATAGTGCTCTCATTAATGATTTTTAGGTATATGCAAAAAGGTTTGTGGAATATTTTATTGCCCTGTAAATTAAAATTCATAAACAATGATCTAATGGCTACATTTCGGGTTTTTCAACTTTTAAAACTCTCTTTCTAATTACTCCTCTAATACTCCCGCTCCCAATTTAAAAAAAATAAAGGAAGAATCCTGAAAAGAAAATCTATTTTTAATCATTTAACAAATGCTTTAATTTCTTATTTTTCACCCTGAGAGAAAAAAGTAAAGCATACTCTAACATTGCCTTCAAAAGGATATTGGTTTAAGCTGTATGTATACTTGTGTGTATTTTCTTTCTTTTTTTTTTTAAAGTTGGACACATAGAAAAAATAATTTTTTTTTAATAAAAACCCTTCTTTCCTCATTTAAAAGTTAAATAATCACATGAAACTATTGGGAAATAGACATAATTTTAAAATTCAAGTCAGATCAAACTATTTAATGAGAATTATTCAAGATCATATGAGATTATATAAAAATAGGCAGCTTTTTTTGTTTGTGTTACCAACAAAAATCAAGTCAAATGCAATCTCTTAATTGCTATGATTAATGATGTATTGATTCCAAAAAATTTTTTTACAAAAATCGAATTAAAATGCCTAGGTGAATAACAATTTTTCTTATTATCGACATCATGTTCAAAGCGTCCTTGAAACCTTAAAACAGTTCAGCAGAAAAAAAATATACCAGACCTTGAAAGTGCATTAGATGTTTGAGGCCAAGCAAAAATTTTTCAAAAGGTGCTATGATTATGAATCATAGTATTTTATTTATCATTAATTTAATTATTAATTTGTTGTGAAGATTATGAGCTGAGGCCCCAGAAATTTATAAAAGAATCATTGCTTCAAATAGATGTTTTTATGCCTTGAAGAGAGTTATTTAAAATCCAGTTTTCTCAAAAAAGAACTAAATTGCTTCTTTACAAATGTCTAATAAGATCTGTCCTAACATATGCATCAGAGACTTGGCCATTGATTTTATGTGATGAGAAAGCTTTGGGAATTTTCGAGAGGAAGATCTTACGCTGCATTCTTGATAGGATCTAAGTGAATGGATCATGGAGAAGATAGAACTCTACAAAATTTACCAACAACCTGATAGTGTAAAATTTGTCAAATTACAGAGACTTAAATGGGCTGGTCATCTGGCTAGAATGAATGAAGATCGTTGCTACAAGAAAATCTTACTGGCAAAGCCCATGGGAAATAGACCTCGGGGCAGATCCCCGTTAAGATGGATAGACTGTGTCAAAAAAGATCTAAATGTTTTAAAGGGCAAAAACTGGAAAACCTTTGCCAGAAGTAGAGATGTCAGGAGAAAACTTCTGGAGAAGGCTAAGGCCCACCCAGGATTGTCAAGCAATTGAAGAAAAAGAAGAGGTTGAAGATTCAAAATTGATAAAGGTTTTGCATCACCTTTGAATGTGACGAAGAATGCACCATTCTGGTTTCTAAAAAGCAGAAAAAAAGTTAAGAAACTATTTCAGCTTCAAATGCTGTGTCATTTTATAATAGGATTCAATGTTAAAAAGGAAAGCGCCATCTCAGTTAGTCTCTCTCTTTGCTTGAACATTTTGATGTTATATGTGGCCACACACACGGAAGCCGATTGCGCAAAACCGTGACTGGCGGTGTCGAGTTCTGATATCATAGAAAAACTGATGCACGTTAAATCTCTTGAGGCTCAAAGTCCTCATGTTGACATGTTGTAAGTTTGGAGTCTGTACTAGCTCAAGAGTGTCTTTGTTTCCTGACCATACTTTAATTTCAAGAGTTCCGTCTCAAATCGCTTTCTTGCTTTTTTTACATAGACATGAAACGCGTTTTAATTCCTTCTACCCTGTAACCCAGCTAGAGGTGTGGAAGGAACTAAAGGATCATACGACATGATATGAATTTCAATTATTTATTTATCACTATAATCAACTCGGACACAATCAACACTTTAAACAAGATAATTCGAACCAGTAACAGAGCAAGAGAGAGACGAGATTCGCGATGGGAAGATTATATTCAATCATGCAGCTCTACCTTTAATATTACTTTACACAGAGCTTACGTATTTAAAGAAATCACTATTAGTTTAACATGTTGTTGTTTCTAATGCCACCCCTCTGACGGTGTCAGTTCAAGGCCCACGAAATGCATCGTAGCAAGGGGCTAGGTGTACGCCTGTCGTTAATTTTTAGCTTTAAGCACCATGCAGGAGACAGTAAGATTTGGCTCGGTTCATACATGATAGATAGCGACACCACCTATCTCCACCTCCACAATTTAGGCATGAAACTGGAGGAGAGGGAAATATTTTCCAGTCCTCTGCACCCGAGGTTTGTGCTACGACCACCCACAAGACTTTCGGAACCACTTATTTAACGAGCACGTACTCCGTGTGTACTCGGAGGGTATTTGGTGGCATCGGGCATCGAACCCAGGCTTCTACGGTCTGGAGACCGATGCTCTAACCACTAGGCTACCCACAGCCCCCTTTTTAACATTCTATCTATTCTATTCATTAGTTTAACATTCTAACATCGACCTAATTTAAGATGACAGTACCTGAACTTATGCAGTCTTCTATTTCATTTAAGTTGACTTTAGCACTTCCTGCTAGCTAATCTTATCACTTTCTTAATATCCAAACTTTTGGCTTTCTTACTTTGTTTACGTATACATTTCACTGCCAATTTACTTCACTTCTAATCTATTCTCAATTCACTAATTCTCAAACACGTGAAGGAAGAATATATGCATTAAACTTAATTTGCATATCACGTTTACTATATTTCGGAGAAGATTGGTTGAAAATGCTGGCCCAAAAGAATTCCCGAGAGGGTTAGTGGAAGGACGCGTATAGATCCTTCAGAGACTCAACGAAAATCCAAAATGACCCGTTTCTTTGTCCTACCTATTCTAATACTAATTTTTTAATTTAACAGAAAAACACTCTTATAGATTTCGCTTTTTGAGTTAAAAGGACAAAATTTGAATTTCCAAAAGGGAAAGTATATTTATCTTTTACACCCCGGTAACACCCCCTTGTAGTCGATTTCTTCAAAAACTATTTTTAGTGGATCTCTAAAAAAGAAAAACACAAGCATACCAAATTTTTATTCCACGGGTCAAACTGTTCAAAAACATGAGTGTTTTTTTTTTAAATCTATAAACCGCCGTAACTCCTTCTTCCAAAGTCTTCCTCCTTCCGTTCTTAGTAGATCTACTCAACGAAAAAAAACTTACTTGCCAAATTTCAAGTCTAATAAAATAGAAAAACAGGAATCTTTTTTATCAATCTAATAATACCCCCGTAAAGCCGTCTTGGGAACAGTTCTGTGCAAAACTCGTAGGGGCTGCTGTAGCCTAGTGGTCAAGGTATTGGATCGTGGCTGGCGTGTCATGAGTTCGAGCCTAGCACCACTAAAGACCCGCCGTGTAGGGGAGCGATGCACATTGAATCTATTGTGAGTTCAAACGTCCTCTCGTTGATGTGGTGTGGAAGCTAGGAGAGGGGGGCAGCTCAAGTGTCGTCCTCGTCACTTGACCATGGTTCAAAATTATGAGGTCTTTCGCCAAAAGCCCTCGTGTAGCTGAACAGTGCGATGTTAATATTCATTTTCTCACTCACTCCGCAAAACTCGTTCTTATTGGATCTCTACTGATAAAAAAAACATGCTTGCGAAATTTCTGATCTATAGATATAATAGTTCAAAAACGAGAATTTGCAACCCTTCTTGGGAATCAATTCCCTTAATACCCATTCTAAGCGGATTTCTCCTCAATAAAAGGAACATGCCTGCCGAATTTCAAGTCTATGGGTCTAATAGCTCTGGAGATCTCGTGATGCGTGAATCAGTGAGCCACTTTTCTTTTCTTTGTTTCGATCAGTGATTCGCAACCTTTTTTTTTTCTTGTTACGGTATACTTTTAACAATTTCAAAATTTGGCACTAACAATAAAATAAATTTTAAAGAATTTTACTTATATGTAATACACTATGTTAAGTAGTATATGATATAATAATTTTCAATGTTAAATAAAATATGTACGACAAAGATAACAAAATGCATATTGAGTTGCAGGTAATTATATGAATACATTTTATGCGAAATTCTAACTTGAAAATTTCTTTTATAAAAATAATGCCACCCTCATTTTGTTATCTACATTCAAAAGTTTCGACTATTTTTATATTTGCTAACACTGAAATTCCGAATTCACACAAATTCGATCTAGAAAGTTGTGTAACAGTATTTTTAAAACTTGTTTTGGCTATTATGAGATAATCGCCTCTAATTTTAATCCAAAATGAATTAATTGACTCTTTCGGATTAGGTAGCGAAATTAATTTTTCCTCTTCGTTTAAAGTTAATTTATAAATAGATGTTTGTATATATAAATGGATTACGAATCCAATCAAATTTTTTATACCTAAATTTGGGAAGTAATGAATAACTCTCTTCTCTAATATTGCGCAAAAAAAAAAAAAAAATTTTATGAATGTTTATTTCTATTAAACATCCAAATGACTCAATTCCGGATTTTTTCCCTCTAAGTTTTATCAGTAGTTTTAAATTGTACTTTGTTGACGCAATGGGTTAGAATCATTAGTATAGATCCGGGATGGGCATTACGTCGATCGCGATCGACCGGTGGACCACCCAGACAATTCAGAATGACCGCCTGAAGATTAGCCGCTATACGGTAATATTCAAGATTGGCTGACAGTAACTAACTTAAAATGAAAATGTTTTATTTTTTAATGTATTTTGAATTGTTTGATAATAAATGCATCATTAGATATTATATTCTTGTTGTTACTAATGCCACCTGTCTGACGTAGTCAGATCGAGGCCCACGAAATTCATCATGGCTTCGGGCTAGATTGCACGCCCGTCGTTAGCCGTAGCTTTGAGCACCATGCAGGTGACAGTACGA
>BMAO01017499.1:0-22514 GCA_019973975.1 Trichonephila clavata
AAATTTACGTTTTAGGAGAATTTTGAGATTACGCTCTATCTTTTTCAGCAGCAGAAAAGCTAGTTTAAATAACATTTATAAAGGCTTGCAACTGATCTCGAATTTAATTATTACAAGCTTTTATTTAACTTGCAATGTAATTTGTTCGGGTGGAATCTTGCAACTCAATTTTGAAGCTGATATCTTCCACCGATTGAGATGAAATTTTATATACACGTTTAGTTTGAATGACAATGCATGTTTTGACCAGTCAGATATTGCAATTAGTTAAAAAGATATTAATAAAAAACCTTAAAACGCATAATTGTTTTACTCCTGTGGGCTGTTTATTCCGCTGTACTCGGCGACGTAAAATGAAGAATGGAGTGAAGGGAAAATGCTTTTGGAGTTCTGATGTTTTTAAAACGGCGATCTAATTTTTTTATGAAACTCAGACAAAAAATAATTACAGAATCGAAAAGATCATTTATTTCGCCACGATACGATATAACCTTTTTTTTTCAAAATAACGACATTTGTATTTTTTACGATTTTTCTTAAAGTGAGTCAAAATTGATGCATTTATGAAAATTTTGCCTAAATCATTGCCCATGATTTTTTTCGTTTAAATGAATCGACATTCGGTACTAAAAAAGCTCATGCTTCGATCTTTTAGAATCAGATACTCAAAAAATAAAATTCCAAAAACTTTTTTTTACAATTTTTCAAAAAATACTCAAAATTTTAATTAAACATTTAATAATTTCGTCATTTATGAAGATAAGCTCACGAAACTTTATTTTCATGTGTAGAGCGATATTATCCAAAATCTGTACGAAGATTGAAAAAATTCCTTAAAAATTACGGATTTTTTTTTAAAAAATGTGTTTTTTTTTAATACCCTTTTTGCGAGAATTCATTTAGCTAGACTGTTCGAAACCAACCGACAAACGACCTTGCAACAATGATGTGTTGAATGAGATGAAGAAACCTGTCCAACGATAACTAAAAAGTAAAAAATAAATTAAAAATAAAAAAAAACTTTTTTAAACACAATTTTTTATTTAAATGCGCTAAAAAGAATAGAATAAACTTTTCCTTTAAAACTTTTTTTACTATCAACTTATAACGTCATTACACAATTTATATGATATAAAAGCTTGTCGCGAGAATTAAGTACTCGTAATTACTTAGTTTGAAAATTTTAAAAATTTATATCAATCAGATCAAGTTATTTAATTTACTTGTTTTTCTTCACAGGTAAATCTCGCAACAAGCTTTTATATCATATAAATTGTGTAATAACGTTATAAGTTGATAGTAAAAAAATTTAAAAGGAAAAGTTTTTATTTTATACTTTTTAGCGCGTATAAATAAAAGCTGGTTTTTAAAAAAGTTTTTTTTTTTTTGCGTTTTATTTTTTTTAAAAAAGAATTTTACTAAAAAAAAAGTTTTTAAACCAAAACGAATCAATTAAAATCCGTATGTTGTAAAAGGAAAAAACATCCAATTACATAAAAAACGAATAAAATAAGGGTACTTACGTACCGTCGACCAATAACGCCAAAAGAAAAGACATCGGAAATTCAAAAAATGTCGCCAAACGCTGCCATCGTTTTAAAAATTGTTCTAACGTGTGAGAGAACGATTTCCACTATTGGCTGCATATCGTGTATTTGGTGACGTCTTTTGCTTTGACGAAATTTGGTTGATGGTATGTGATACGTAAACACCGAAATTATTAATCGAGACCCGAGTAGGAAATGGAAAAAAATAAGAAAACAAGCGCGTATTCTCTAAGGAACAAAAAAAAAATTACGCAGTTCATAAGATGGGTTTATTCTGGAAGAGAGAGAGGACATATAATTGGAATTTTTTCAATAATTAGATCCGAACTAATTCAAACGTCCCTTACGTATTGTAAAAATAAAAAGTATCCTTACGTTTTGAGTTAAAACACGTGTCACTATATATATATCCTCTACCTTTATCTCTGTGTTATGTCAATGTCATTCTCAAGATAAATTTGATCAATATAAGCTTTTTCTTATCAGTTGTTTAGATTAAACCAACTATTAATTATAAACAAAAAAAAATGAGATCATTCTTTTATAATAGAATTGCTCTGATAAAACTAAACAATACACTTCATACCAACAATGCAGAAAAATGTGCGATACGAGTTTTTCATTATCGAAATCGAAACGAAAATTGTTTAATCAGCAATAAGAAATTCTGAGAATCACAATTTTGGATAAAGAAAAGAACATTATACCATTCACACATTTTAAGATAATGTATATGAACATATTCAGAAACATTTTTATTTTTTAAAAAAAATTTAATTTATTGTGATAAATACAAAAATAATAATAATAATAAATCGCGCGTCTTTTAACTGTTTTTAATGTATTATGAACAATTGTAAAAATTACTTTCACAGGTTAAAAAATGGTTTTAAAAATTTAAAAGAAACGAAACTGCAATAAATCTAGTTTTAAAAAAATGAATTTAAACCAGTATTTTTCTAAAATTGATTAAATATATTTCAACTAAAATTATTTATTTAAATTATTAATAGAGTTTTTGCGCAAAGTTATTTGACTATCCAAAATTTTATTTAAACAGCACTCATGCAGAGATGTCTTAAGGCATGGGTCAACTGGGCCCGGGCCTCGTTCCGTCTGTGACGGATCTATACGGTCTTTTACAAAAAAACCTCTTTATTTTTCTTAAAGCAATTTATTTATTTCAACCAATCTTCACCGAAAGCCAGGCGTGATTTATGTATAATAAGATATATTATATAAGTTCGGTTTTCGCAAGAGGGGAAGTGATAGGAAGTGAGAAGTCAAGTGAATTAAAGATCGAGAAGTCGACACGAAGTTGTTGACAAGTATAGCTAGCCTGATACGTGTGGATGTATGCGAAGAGAAGCGGATTGAAAATAGTGAAATTCATTACTACTCAACGTGGAGTCTTCACCAATTCTTCCAGCCATTAAAAAGGGCCTGAAGTCGTCACGAAGGAACCGCCGCTGTAAAATATAAGGTCAGTGACTTAGATTAAGAAATTCAGATTATTCGCGTGTGGCGTAGTCGTAATTGTGAGCAATTAAGCTTTCCTAGATTCAGTTGAAGTTCTGTAGATCCGCTAGTATTGATCCCCACTCTATTACTCCATTCTCCTTTATTTATCTTAAATTGAATTGTGTTGTGTCTAAACTTAATTACTGATAAGCATCAATAAATCTGTTTGAATTGCAATTATGTCTTTTGATCATTTAAGTCCGCCTACGCATCCCGCCGGATTTTCAGATAGACAGGAGGTATAAGTGTAAGGGGTGGCTATATGTCACCACATGTTCTCGACTCAGTTCCGGATCAGGAAGATCGTGATCCGGATAATTTTAATGGTCAAATACTATTCCCGTTCATACTCTCCGAAAAACAGGAAATTTCAAACTGCATGTCAACTGACAAAAGTGGCAAGAAAATATTATTATGTGATGACCATTGTCCATGTCTATAGGCTTAAGCCTTTTCACCAAAAAGAATCATTCAACTAATTTAATCAGGAAATGCGGCCGTCGCGGTCGGGACGGTTTGTGAGATTATAAGTCGTGCACATATATTTGTTTCAAATGACCGTCTGAACGAGTATTTAAAAATGCATGCTTTATATAGTGTCTACTTTTACATATCACAGGTAGGGCCCACTTTTGCAAAGGGGCCCAGGACCTCAAAATATTTAAAGATTTATCAGGACTCAGGGCCTCAAACAGTCTTAAGACGTCCTTTCTCTCATGTTGTTCCCAAGACAATGTCAATAATCAATCAATCAAACAACCAAAATTATATATTTCAAGTTATTTTATTTAATATATCACATCATCTGTTTCAATGAATATTATGTGGCCCGGTAGCCGAGTGATCTAGGCATCGGATCATGGCTAGCGTGTCATGAGTTCGATCCCAGTAAAACTAAAGACCCGCCGTGTAGGGGAGCGATGCACGTTAAATCTGTCGAGAGCTCAAACGTTCTCCTGCGGTGTGGTGTGGTAG
Organism: Trichonephila clavata; assembly: GCA_019973975.1. Taxonomy (NCBI): domain Eukaryota; kingdom Metazoa; phylum Arthropoda; class Arachnida; order Araneae; family Nephilidae; genus Trichonephila; species Trichonephila clavata. The sequence continues at coordinate 4,044 of BMAO01017499.1, forward strand.
TTAGGAGAGGGGGGTGCCAGCTCAGGTGTCATCCGCGTCACTTGACCATGGTTCAAAATTACGCGGACCGTCGCCAAAAGCCCTCGTGTTGTTAATCACTGCGACGTTAATATTCACTCACTCACTCAATGAATATTATTTTATAAAGTCATATTAATAAAAAAAATTTGTATTATTTTTTAAAATCTGAACTGAAGTTGATAAAATTCTGCAGTCTAGTTCATATACAAAAAAAAACCACAAAAAAAAAGAGAGAAAAAAAACCAGCTTTTTAGTTTCCAATTCTGATCCCGACCTAAACTGTTACCACAGTATTATCTTTTCAAAAATGATGTACCGCGAGCCCGACTGAATTTCTTCCTTTAAATTAAGATTTCAAAATTTGACAAAGTTGGGGAAAAAAAGTTTCGATGTAAAATATCAAAATTTTCTTAATGGTTTAATCAAAAACAGTTAAAATGTTCATTATCGTAACCTTTATGCTACGAAGATCAGAAGAAACATCGCGCTGACTGCAGTGCCGTAGGGCCTGGGTTCGAATCCCAGAGAAGACATGGATGTTTGTAAATGTATAGTGATTTGCAGCATGGGGGTGCTATAAATAGCCGTCGAGCCGCAAGTAATCCCGTAAGGTTGGTGGAAGAGGAAGAGAGGGGGAGGCCCCTGTCCACTCCCAGTGTTTTCCCTCAAAATTGGGGTGGAGCCAAATTGCACTGTCACCTGCATGGTGCTCAAAGCTACGGCTAACGATAGGCGTACATCTAGCCCTTTGCAACGATGAATTTCGTGGGCCTCGATCTGACATCGTAAGACAGATGGCATTAGTAACACAACACAGATCAGAAGAAAAGTTACAGACATTTTTGTTAGAGCTCTTAATAATGATAAATGCAAGTTTTAAATGAATTTTTGACGAAATTTCAACTATACAAAAATTTCCAACTGATACTTCAGAAATTTTACAAAATTTGTTGTAACTGTGCCTTTGTTTGTGCCTTTGCTTGGGAAAGCTTCATAACTAGAGTCCCATCTTCATTAAAAACGACAGCAGCGCCACCGTTTGAAAAGAACTAATAGCAGAGTTAAAATGGATGCGTAAGTGAAACGTACAGAAACTAAGCAATAGTATCCAAAATTGATAATAATTATAGAACTGTAGATATGTTATTTGTTTAGTGTGCTTTGTGTGTGCCGTAATAATTGTATAATGTTCGCTGTAGTATTATTATGCGTGCCATAGTAATTAAAATTTATTGAAGTTCACAAGTGCTTTTATTCATGGACTTTAGTACGATCAACGCATGACAGTCCTGCATTGACAAGATAAGCGATTTTACCTTGAATATTTTCCTCACTTTAAACAATAAAAAAATGAGAACTAGATATATTATTACTTAATATATATAATTTCAAAGTTTACTCCAACAAAAATAATTTCAAGAAAATTTTGGTTACGTCTATTCAACATTATAATTTCATCACATAGTTCAATCAATGATATATTTTCAAATATGGGAAACACATTAAAAATTCTATAAAAGTCAGCTTTGTGGTAATGGTATCTATATATAAGGCACTAACTGTCTCCGGACTGAAGTGATCATTTTGGTCAGGGGGTAAGTCATGTGCTTACGGAGCAGAAGGTACCGAGAACGAATCCCTTCATTGGTGACTCTGCGAACCTCGCACAAACGCAACCTTCACACAGCAGTCGCGGCGCCATCTATCCACCGCAAATGCAACCAAAGCCGTCAGACACATGTCGCAACCCACAAGCCGTTTCACACTAATGACGCAACCCACAAAGCCGTCGCACCCAAAATGACGCAACCTTTTCAACCCGTCACAACCCGATGACGCAATAACTCACACGCTCGCCATAACAACGATCTCATTCGCTCGCGTACCGACTCACTGGTAGGGAAGTGTGTGGCGGTGTATCTATATAAGCCACTAACTGCCTCCGCGGATTGAAGTGATCGTTTTTGTCTGGGGGTAAGTCATGTGCTTACGGAACGGAAGGTACCGAGAACGAATCCCTTCAGCTTAAACATGGGAAAACAACAGTTTTTTCTTAAAGTGCTTTAAAATATATATAATTTTTATACACCTTATCAATATACAACACGTTATCCCGAAAATGCAACACAAAGGAAAATTATGCAAATTTTAGGGTAGCCTCACCTCGTTGAATAATGCAAACGATGTGTAGGCAGCTTTTCGGCACAAATGGAGTAGTATATAAGGGAAGAAACCTGCAGAATGGACAATATTCGTGCCGTTATTTCTTCCTCGTAAATCTTACAGGAATTCTCCCTTCCCTCTTGTCTCAGAGGATACGTGTAATAACAATGAATGCCCAGGCCGCCACCAACGCAAACAGTTTCAGCAGATAGATAATTTAAGGATGGGCATGATGAATGCACTGCAAAGGGCAGGTTAGTCTATAAGTCACTGGACACCTACTTGGACGCGTCTGCGATGCATCAGCAGTAGCATAGATGTACAAGGAAATATGGCAAATTTAATGAGTACCGTTGCGACCAGGACAACGCCATAATGAGTAGATGGATGTGGTGGCGGACCTTCACTTCAGCCGCCATTTTTCAGCATGTGCAAGACTGCATTCATGTCCTCCATTATGATTACCGTTAACCTCCACAGATGACTAAGATTTCTCACAGCGGACTGAAAAAATTTGAGAGCTAAGGAGATGTTATAAGTGCATTATAGTGATAATGATAGCAGTGAAACTCTGTATTAACTGCGAAAAAAATCCGTTTAATATTCTCAGATAACAAATGGAAGGTTAGCAGTCGATTCATTCCTTATATTTCAAGAGAAAATGAGATGCTGACTTGTCTTGAAGTTTGTGAAGATTTTATTACACAGCTACACAGCAACGGATCAAGAGACACAGAAATTTTCTCAACAGCATCGTGATTGGAGATGAAAGTTATATCTCAAGAACAGCCTTTAACCTAAATGGTTGAAAAACCAGAAAAATACAGAACAAAGACAATGATTCATTATTTGACAGAAAAGGCTTGATTCATAAAGAATTTCTTAAATAAGAAACAACGAATTCTAACAGTTACAAAGATGTTCTGATACATTTACTTAAAATAATTCTTCGTGTACATTCATAAAACACTACTGCAGACTCTCTTGTTCTCTTCTCGATAATATCTCGCCCACACTCTCAGCTCTTGTCATGAAATAGTTCTTGGCCAGTAGAGGAGTTGAATGTCAAATTCAACCATCCTACTTCCCTTACCTTGTTCCAGCCGACTTCTTTCTGTTCTTGCAAGCTTTAACAGGAGAACGCTGTTTGATATCCCTGGCATTTGTGACGAGTGTTACCTTGAAGCAAATTCCAAAAAATGTCTTTTTTTTTTCAGAAATTGTTCAGTCGTTGACAAAAGTGATAACTTAATGTGAATCCTTTTATTTATTTTAGGGGAAAAAACTCTCGTTTACTAACACATTTGCCGAATTTTGTCATACCTTTCACACAGAAATTGTATAAAGCAAGTATAGATCGACCCCAAAAAGAAGAGATTTGGCTCCGACGATGGCACGTAGCTTCTGACATTTCCAGTTTCATTTTTGGGAAGTATGGGATACTGAATCGAGAGAGATTAAGTAGGGTGACACATTACAAATTTGTCATCTGTCATTTTTAGCGCGTTTTTCACGTAGTGTAAAAAAAGCGCTATTAGGACGCAAATTTCGTCTTCGTCCTCGTCTTCATTCCATATTTTGTCGCACCTTTTTCTCAGCCAATAATTAACCGATTGACCTCGGGTTTTCGGAATTTGGTCACATTTGTGCCCTAGATGAGCCGAATCATACTTAAATTTAATAATTTTTTTTAAAAAAAAAAACATTTTATTTTTAAAAATTTAAAAAAAAAAAATTTTTTTTAAATTTTTTTTTAAGTATAGTATATATTACTTCCTGTTAGTAAAAAGTTCATTAGTTGCATTATTGTAAAATACAACATGTGAAAAACGCGCTAAAATTACTTGGCCATGCCAATGATTGATATCTTGTTTTCACCTTTTTCTAGCATTCAATCTTTTCAAAAAATATTTACCGAAAGAAAAGAATATCAATTGATAGGATTGTAGATTTTTCACAACTGGCAACTCTAATAAAATATTCTCCATTTCTTCGCGAGAAAAAGAACTCGTTCACTGCAGTGGCGGATTAAGCGGGTGTCGGACCTGGCGGCCGCCAGGGGCCCCCAGCGCTGGTAGGGGCCCCAAGCTTGATGAGTGTTAAGGCCAGTGACAAACCCCAACCACGCCACCTTGCAACAAGAAATGAAAAGAAAACAAAGATACAATGAAAACCCCGCTAGAAATTTATCGAGATGTAAAAAAAATCCTAATGCAGAAAAACTTTTGAAAATATTTTTAACAATACAGATATCGAATGCATCAGGTGAATGATCTTTTTTAGTTTTAAAACGTGTTAAAAATAATATAAGAAGTACTATGGGAGAAAAGAGAAAGTGAACAACATGGCCATATTATATACAGAATAAAATGTTTTGGGCAAAATAGATATGGTGAAAATAGTTGATGAATTTGCCAAAGAGAAATCAAACTGTATAGCAAAACTGTAAGCTCTTAAGTAAGGTTTTTAATTTTTTTTTTCTTCAGTTAAGATTTTCCTTTAGCCGATGAGTTTTTTTTTTTTTTTTTGCAGTCCTTTTTTTTTGAGAATTTAAAGTAATTGACTCTTTTTACTCTTTTAGTTTTTTGACTCTTAAGCCCATGGGCCTCAAACCTTTTTCCGCCAGGGGCCTCCAACTACCTTAATCCGCCTCTGGTTCACTGAACAGGTGCAGTCGAGGACTCTTCTCATCATTATTTATCTGTAAGAGATATGTGTTATCTAAAAGCAAATGATTCTATTCTGGATTAAATTTGAAACAATGAACGAACACATGGCTTGGTTGTGGAAAACACTCGATTTATGCTTAAGGAAATCATCCAGAAAATGCTTAGCACAACGCATTCAACAAACGTCACATTAAATTAAAATATTTGTAAAAAAAAATTGACAATACCCACACAGACAAGGGGTCGGCAACCTTTTAACTGCGGTGTGCCAAATCAATCTACCAATATGATACACTGTGTCACGTAATAGAAAATATTTGAACCAATTCGATTCTCGCGACAATAAATGCAGAGATAGGGAATAGAGGTCAAAAATTACTATATATTAATTGTCTTTCATTTAAAGATATTCATTGCCATAAAAATAAACAACATAAAATATATAACTCTATTCCTTTACATAAATAAAAAATTAAAACTATACACATAAATATGCATTTTTTAAGAATATTTATTAAGAAAATTTTGATTTATTCCTAGGACATTTTTTCTTCCTTTACCATAGGTGCCAAAAACTTTTGGTGGGGGAAAAACTAGCTACATTCTTTTTTATTCATTATGCAGTAAATAACTATCGTTTAGAAGTATAGCACAATCATTTTGAATTGCGTTGAATATTTAACAATAGTAATGAGTCACATTTAAAAAGAGGATAATTTCTTTTATATAAAGCACAGGAACTAAATGCAAGCTGATTCACCAGAATCTATTTATGGCAGAGCATTTAAAAAGTGAGAAATTGCCTTCTAATAAAAACACGCGAGGCGTAGGAAGGAGAGACTGAGCGATTTAACTTTATCTGATAATTTTGTAGATAGGTGGAGTGACACACTGTGATAATTGCTCCGCGTGCCATATCTGGGATGCGTGCCATCAGTGTTGGATTAAACGACATGGAGACCCCTAGGCAGACCAGTTCTCGGAAATTTTATTACACAACATTTTAGGAATATATTTCATTGCACAAATAAAATAAATTATCAGCAAATTTTAAAAAATATAACTAAACAATAATTATTTATTAGAATCTGTAAAAAAAAAAAAAAAATTTTAAAAAAACTAACTCTTGAAATAAAAAAAATAGCTAAATATTTGTTTTCTCAATTTTATGGGGCTCCTAAAATGCGTGGGGCCTACAGGCAATCGCCTACTCCGCCTAATGAATAATCCAGCACTGCGTGCCATAGGTTGCCGACGCCTGCGTGAGTGAGTGAATATTAACGTCGCTCTGATCAGCTATACACGAGGGCTTTTGGGGACGGACCTAGCAATTTTGAACCATGGTCAAGTGACGCGGACGACACCTGAACTGGCACCTCCCTCTCCTAAGTACCACATCCCGCCAACAGGAGGACGTTTGAGCTCTCGACAGTTTTAACGTGCATCGCTCACCTACACACCGGGTCTTTAGTGATACTGGGCTCGAACTCATGCCATGCCTGCCATGATCCGATACCTTGACCACTCGGCTACCGCGGCCACTGCCGACCCCTGCAAAAGACCTTAAGAAAAGTCAAAGTTGGAATTTAATTCTTTGACGCCATGCTAAACTTAAATACGCATAAAAATTAAATCTTTTTTTTTAAATTTTAATGAATTGTTTTATTTTTTGAAATTTTTACACGGTAATCTTTAAATATAAACAAATAACCAAAATGAACAAATTAATTTGTAATACATAGTTAGTCTATTTCAGTTACAGAGCTTTAAAACACATGTTTTGAAAATAAAGCTTTGTGATAAACCCAATTTTTTTTTAATTAAATTTAAAAAATTTTTATCAGTTCATCAAGAAATGTTTCTCTTATTTGGGAATTTTTCAATAAGTTAATGTACGCATTCAAAATATTTACATAAATCAATTCGTGCTAATATGGAATCAGAAAGGGTAGTGTTGAAAAAGTATTATTTTATTTTTTTTTATCTTTATTTTTATTTTAATTACAAATTACAAACTTTAAATTTCAGATGGAAACGTTAGTAATAAATTTTCATTACTTCATTTGTTTAATTCCTATTTATTATTTTGCGAATGGACATACTATAGTTTCATCGATTGTTTATTTTTTATAATAGATGTTAGAATAAAAAATTTTGATTGGGGAGATCTTTTTGAAAAGATATATCTCTTTAATTTCAAATAGCTAGCCACCATAGAATGAGTTTTAATCGAAAATACTTCGGCTTAGAAATGTGAGAAGAGAGTAATTTGGAGTCTCTACAGTTATTTTTGAAAGTTAAAAAAATTAGTTTAGATTTTCTTTTGAAGCTTTAACAGATAGCTTTTCGTACTTTTGAGGCTGTCAAGAGTTATGTTCATTTAAAGTTCACTCAAAAATGCAATATTTCAATGAAAAACTGAAGATAAAAAAAAATGCCGAATAAATACATTTTAATAGTTAACATCTATTCGGGGGCTTAAAAACTATTTTGTGTTGACTAATTAAACAAGTTCCGGATCGAATAAAATATTTTTTGTACGGTAAAATAAAATTCCAAAATGTTCATTAATAAATTCTTTAAGGTAACTGAGACGTCTGCGAGAAGGAAAAATCAACTTTTTTTGCACCAAATTTAAATGATTCTCACTTAAATTTAAAGCAACGGAAATAAAAATTTTAAGTTGAATTATCTGTATATTTATGTAGTTAATGTAAAAAAAATTTCATTTTAAATTACAAATAAATATTAAGAGCAATAATTAATCAATAACAATTTTTTTTTATTTTCAAGCATCTTCTTACCTTCAGGTACACTTTGCGTAAAATCTATTTCATATATAGCTATAAAATTTCACGAAGTTTTTGTCAATCCATAAAATAAACGAAATAAAATTTTTAAAAATAAATTTATAAAAATTTAAGAAATTTTTAAATTTAGTGATTCAAATTTCCTTTAAATTCTATGTAGAAATTGTACTATATCTGAAATTTCTGAATGTTTATTTGAAAATGAATTCATTCACTTTGTTAAAAATTTGTTAATATTGTATTATGCAAAATATCAGCACTATAGGTAAAGTACATTTTGAGGAAAGTGTACCGGAATCACCAAAAAAGGCGTTTTGAGAAAATTACAAATAGATATTTTCATCTTTTATTTGTAAAATAATATATTTTAATACAATATAAAGTCATACTATTGTTAATTGGATTATTTTGCATCATTTCTCAGTTTAAAATTCTAGATTCTTTAGAAGTCTTTAATTACCCTTTCCCTACTTCATCAATACATGATATCAGCGATTCACATCTTCTTCCATTTAAAATACCGAAGTTTTATAAGTTTTAGCATATTTACTCACTTTGAGCATCATCATTACAGGATATTACAAATTTCCTTACACATATTTTTATTGTTATAAAAATACAAAAAAAAAATGTTTTTGATGAATTTCAGAAGTTAATTTGATGTGTAATTTAAATGGAACTCTGTTTATAAAAATTATTAAAAAAAAAAAAGAATCTCTGTTTTTGTATTTATGCATATGTATATTTATTTATTTTAAAGTAAAACCAAAAGTAATAAACATATAGAGTTATTCATGAGCATTCAAATGTTAACAATAAGCAGTTAGGAAAAACGAAACGTCTATTTTACAAGCTATGTATTTAATTTAGAATAATCCACAAAATCGACTTTGTACTATATCCACTTGATTTATAATTTAAAAACCTCACTGAGTATTTATAACTGCAAAACTAGACATAATTAAAAACAAATTTTTTTTAAAAAAAATTTGTAACAAATCATTTAAATTTTCCGTAATTTTTGCACAAAAAATGTACAATTTTCAATAAATTTGGACACATAATATAGAAAAATTACATTCTTCGAATAGAAAGATTAGATTTTTACAATACATATTGAATACACTACGGATTTTGAAGAAAATGTACCTGAATCACAGTTACATCACATTTGTTTACAATTTTAAAATTCAATTTTCTAGCGTTCCTTTGATCGAATTCTCATAAATAATACATCTATAGATATACAGCAAAGTGCCCTCCATTTTTTTAAAAGTAAAATCAAAAAAATACAAAATTTGAAGCACCTTCACGTCCCAGTTATCTTAAATGAGAAAAAAAGATTACAGCCTAGTTCATTGAAAATCAGAAAAAAATGTTTATATCTTGAAATAATCCATGCTGAAGTTTCAACAAGGATTTTTTTCAAATTTATGTTCATCCAAAGTTCCAAATACAAACCTATCAGCGAGTTCTAATTTATTTATAAAGAAAAATATGAGTTCTAATGACGAGCTGACAACCTTAAAGTTACTATTATAAATTTTTTAAATCAGAAATTGAAGTATAATTTTCGAAGCAAGTCCAACTAATAAGAGAATGTTCTATTCAAGCATTCTTATACCGATAATGTTCTATAAAGATAACTTAACTGAACTCAGTGGCGCAACAGCCCATGATGGCCAAGGCCTACTGTGCCTAACTCAGTATACGTGACCTCGGGCCTTGAGGAGCAATGTTCCGGCCAGGTGGTCAATCTGACGCTACACCCCGAGTGTTTAGTTCCCAAGCAAGCTTAGTACTCATTTATCGACCCACCGAAGGGATAAAAGGCCGAGTCGGCCTTGCCCTGCCCAGGATATGAACTCCTAAAATGCCGCATGGAAGCGCGATACGCTAGTACTCAGTCACTGGGTTTCATACAGATAATACACTCAACTGTTATAAAAAATATTTTGATCATGTAAGCACAGATATTTATGGATATATATTTCATTTCGAATCACTAATTATATTATAATATTTTAATTAATTACGCTATTCTAGTTTATATTTTTATTGGATTAGATAATTCAAAAGCGTGAATATTTCAACATGTGTTATTAAACTCTTTTATCGGAACCGAGACGTTCTCGAAAATGCAAAATAAGCAAAATTTCGATTTTCGAAAGAACATTATTTTTAAAAACAAGAAGACTCCATAAATAAAAAAATCTTGTCACACAATCTACACTGCTGGCCACCGTAAATGCAACACCAAGAAAGACAAGAGATAGCACAACAAAATTTATTTTGTAGATAACATGTTGACCAAGTATCAAATGATTAAATTTATAGACTTCTGTGAAGTGTGGTTCCTGCCAGAATCAGTAGCCAGAGTGGCCGACATTTTTGGAGATCACCGCTGCCACACGCCTCTTCATTGATTCAAAGAGACTTTGGATGTGTTCTTGGGGTACAGCAGACCAAGCAGCTTCCACACGTTGCCAAAGTTGATCTGGTGTGGCAGCTGGGGGTATAATCTGGGTCAATCGTTGAGCAACCATGGACCACATGTTTTCTATCGGCGAAAGATCCGGAGAGCGAGCCGTCCAGGGAAGCAATTCAATCTAGCGATTGACGAAGAATCTTTGGATAATGCGTGCCACGTGTGGTCGCGCATTATCCTGTTGAAATATGGCTGTGGCCAAGCCCTGAAGGTAAGGAAGGACAACTGGCTCCAACACCTCGGAGATGTAGCGCTGGCTGTTTAAAGTACCGGCAATGCGTACTAGAGGAGTGCGAGAGTGATATCCAATACCGCCCCATACCATAATACCCGGTGCAGGACCAATGTGGAGGTGCATAACGCAGCTGTTCAGCATCCTTTCTGCACGGTGTCTCCAGACACGAATCCAACCATCGTGTGTTGCAGACAGATGCGTGACTCGTCAGTAAAAACAACTTCATTTCATTCTGCTGCCCACATCCTTCTTTCATCGCACCATTGGTGGCGGAGATGGCTGTGGTTCTGCGTCAAGGGTAGACCCAGCAATGGACGTCTTGCGCACAGACCACTATGCTGTAAATGGCGTCGAATGGTACGCGTAGACATTGAATGATGCGTTACAGACTCAATGTGCTGTGCTATAGTTCGTGATGTGACTGAGCGATCCGTCACTGCCATGCGCACAATTTGCCTGTCCTCGCTTGAAGTGGTGCACTGAGGTGGATGCGATCGATCACGTCGGTCCGTCGTACCCTCCTGCATCCAACGGTCACATATCTGCGTTAGAGTTGTTTGATTTCGTCCAACACGACTACCGATTTCCCTGAAAGATAATCCACAATCTCGGTAGGCCACTATCCTTCCTCTGTCGAACTCAGATACTTGGTCAAAAGCTGATAGCTGTTTTCTACGAGACATAACTGATCGTTTTTTGAAAAAACCACAAGAAAAACTCAATTACCGAACTTGCAATTGTCGAAATCTCCAAGCCTTAAATAGCGCTTTGAGGTGGCGCCACAGGCGTGCGTGTATGTGTCTGCGCTGAAATTCTATTCATTTGCATATCTCACCTCCGCTAAAATGCATGTCGTAAATTTCATGTTATTTGCGTGCTTCCTTCAGGGTGTTGCATTTACGGTGGCCAGCAGTGTATTTATATACTTTTCTTAATATACTATAACATAAAGTTTTTTTAAATGTGTATACAATATTTTTAGACATATAGGAATTTCAAAAAGTACACTCTAAAAGGAGCTTTCGTATACATGGTGTTGATTAGGTACCTGTATTTTTCCTTTTGAAACACAAAACATGCAGTTTTAGTTACAAAATTGTACCTTTATTTTAATTCTCAAGTTTTTTTTAAAAGAAATTTATTTAATTGTTTAGAATTTCTTTAAAAAAAATTTTTTTTTAATCTTGACTTTTTGAAAATTTGATAAAATGGTATTTTATTTATTTTATTTTTTTTAGAAAGTAAAAATAAAAATACTAACACTTCAGGAATTAAATTAGTAGCATTAAATGCATTATTATTATATGAACGCTCATACCAAATTTCACTAAAATATAATGTATTTTTCTACGGATGTACCTAAAAATTAGAAAAACACATTTTGAGTAATATGAAAAAAAAAACTAAATAAAATGGTACAACTACCTAAAATTTGATATTCAAAACATTCCAGAACTGTATTCATCTCGCATGAACACTTCTAAAGCTTCCTTCCTTTTATTTTATCTTTCAATAGTCCTGGACTCTTTGATATAGCTTTTGGAATCGTCATCTCTCTTCACAAATTCTAACTTTGTCAATTTTTCGAAGGCCTTCACAAGTGCTAATCCCTGGATTTATTTTTAGTTATCTTAATACTTCTGTTCTTGCATATGCATCTTCATTAAAACATATCACTGTGTCCATTACACCAATTTGCAAATATTTTTTGTACACAAATGTGTTTTTCGGTATTTGATTCTACAACAGTTGTTGAAGTTTTCATTTGGCTCCTGGGTAAGGTCGTGCAAACATTTTAGAGAAAGTTCTTTTGCAGTTAAGTCTCTAAATATATGTTTTTAAAATTACGTTCATGATTTTAATCTTAAAAGGAACTGGTTCTGGGAGGGAATGTTTGTGTGTGTACTTTTCTCCAGATAAAAAGATTTGTAACCGCACTAGCTATTTACATTTTAAAACTGCAATTTTTTTAAATTCGGGTATTAAACTTTTAACCTATACATTTTAAATATTTTTGGAAACAGTATCCCACTCTACTTTTTTTTAAGATAAAAATTAAAAAATCAATCTCATGAAGGTTAAGAACGTCTTGGTAATATTCTGTATAGTTTATCGATAAATTAATCGGTTAATTTCCCCTTTCTAACGAGTCCTTTTGCATTATTTCTTTAATTTCCTTAAAAATAAACTTACTCTCTACTTTTTTTTTGTATATAACCTAAAACATTCAAGTCTCATGACTGTGTACTTCACATATATATCCTTCGTTTGCAAGAAGGCCATAATCACTGTACTGCAATTTTCATTAACTTTCGATCTTTCAAAAATTCTGAAAGCTCCAACAACTTCCTGATTATCTTTATTGTTGGAACATTCACATAGTCAGATTGAATGCACATTTCACATATTTTATAGTTATATTTTCAAATCCAAAATTTTCCCAGTATTATTGGAAATGACAGAAAAGCAGCCAAATACAAATAAAATATCAAAAATATATATATATACGATTATCTACATTTAAAATAAGATTTAGGCATTCATATTGCTTAAAATTCACGAATCAGTCATTCAAACTTGTTGATTACATTTTAATATCTCTTTAAACGCCTACTTCCTGTTTTGTAAACTCCATTTCCGGTTTATTAGTTACACTATAACTTTGCTTCTAAACATCGTGTATACAAAAATAAAGTATCTTTGGAATCCTAAATGAATGGGCTATAAATTGAAAATAAAAAAGATTTCGAAATTTTCCAGCAAATTGAGGTTTTAGGGGGAGTTACATAAGAAAATACTTTAAGTTCTTTAAGAAAAGATCTACACAACCTCAAAAACCCCTTTTGTCTTACTTTGATTAATATTTAGCCAGTTAAAGAATGGTTTATCTATTACTCATTCAATATTTTTCCTAATGAGATAATTATTTTATTAAATTCGTGGATAGTGATGTCTGAATACAATACTACCTGATAATTTGAAAAGATAATCATCTATAAAGATGAGAAACAAATCTTAATCTATTTAATTAGAATAGTAGAGAAAATAAGATAGGTATTTAGTATCAATATGTATCATTTGATCAATAGATATCATTTGATTAAAATTTTGTAACAATAGCACTTATTTTTATCATTTCCTAACAAATGTAGCAATATTTATACCATTTATCATATATTTAATTATCTTTTCTCCCAATCTAACAAAAGTATTCCTTCTTAAAAACTTTGGTACTTTAATTAACAAATTGTAATCCGCAAATAGTGATGTTAAAATACTGAACACATCATGAAACATATTTAACAAAAACAATATTTTTGATGCAATGTACAGAATCAAAATAGATTTGTTCATTTCATAAGTACAAAATAAAATTGTAAAAATGAATAAAATATGAAAATAGAGGATCAAAAATTTATTTGAAGATTGCAATGGTCCTATTTCAATGCAAAACCATTTAATGGAGTGCATAGAAGTTTCAACAACTCTCAGAAATTATTCACTAGAATAATTAACATTTAAAACTTTTTTCATAATTCTCGAAATTATTCACTTAATAATTTCAGGTTGGAGTAATGTGAAAGAATGGAGAACATGTGGTACTAACTTAATTATGGTCCTCGTTAGTTGACCGAGGCTCAAAACTAGGAGGTCCGCCGCCAATAGTCCTAATGGAATTTAGTCTAATGAGAATTCATAACCTCAGATTGAACTGTTGTTTAATAACAATAATAAAAGATTTAATTATTCTTAAGTAACTAAAAAACATTAATTGTACATATATTTATTTCATTTATATACCCTTCTCTGAATCATTTTCAGGTTAGCATCCAATTTCTCCATTTTGATAACAGAACTGATTTAAAAGTTATTTTAGAAAATCGTGTCATCACTTAAAATGTTTATTACATTGAAGAAAATTTCTTTTTGTCATTGCCAGTAACAGTTGCGATGCTCTTAACACACCTGAGTACACTTATACGAGGAAAAATTCAAGTAAATCAATGTGTAGTAAACGTATCTCAATGTTTACATTAAATGTATTCGACTTTCATGACAGTTCCATTAAAAAAAAATTCTGAGCAATACTTTCAAAATTTCACAACATTTATTTTGCGGATATTGCCAGACAAAGGTAATCATTTTGCGACCAATAGAATTATAAGAAAATAATCTAGGGAAAGGGACAATATAATTTAATTTATAAAAGAATCAAAACTATATGATTATAATTACAAATATTTGATCATAACATAGTTAGTTCGAATGTTCTAAGTAATTTAAGTTCATCCATTCATTACAAAATTATGTAAAAATATATAAAAGCAATTATAATTTAATCGCAATATTATCACAAAAGCTTTCCGTTACAAAGTAGCAGGTCATCTTTATCATACTCATAGCATAAGAACTCTTTTACGTTATCTCTTTACGGTTATCAGAACTTCTTTGGTTTTACATTTGCTGCATGTGTACTTTCAAAAATAGTACGTTGCTTCCATTAATTCATTTTACTATTTTTCGCAGCAGTATACAAAGCACTGGCGTAGCTAGTTCTGTGAGAGTGGACCCTATATCAAAATTCTCTTCGGGGGTCTTTTTGTAGATATGATAAACCTGTTAGTTGAACTGCAGTTACACATGTTGGAGCCCCTGCAGCTTGGGGGCCCCGTATTATTGATACTGCTAATACGGTGGTAGCTACCAATTCAATTCCTGGTACAATTCCTGGTTCAAATTCAATTCACTTACACTGTAATTTAGAATGTTATTTATACCACTGATCCCTAATTGTTAAGTTTAAAATTTTAGCTTAAAATTTCAATACTATTAGTATATTGGTTATAGTTATGTATAACTTTTAGATGCACCAAAGTATTAACGTTCAAATATTTCATTAGAATTATTTTATAACATGTCATTTAAGTATATAGAAATGAAATTAACTATGCTCGAGTTATAGTATTTAGTTATGAATGTTATGAATAATATTAATATGGGCAGTAGCGTACACAAATCCCCAAAAGCCCTCGTGTAGCTGAACAGTGGGACGTTAATATTCACTCACTCAGCGCACACAAAAATTTTTCAAGGGGGGAGTCCATGGTCGAAAGTCCCCCAACTCGTATCATACCTCAAGACAACACCAATTGATTCTTCTGATTTTGTCAACAAAAAACAGTAAAAATAAAATTGAATTAATATTTAGCGTTAATTAATAAAATAAATTGTTAATTACACAAGTACTTAATTAAATTTTAAGCTATATATATATATATATATATATATATATATAGGATTGTCATCAATCGGAAAAAAATCAAGGGCTTTGGGGGGTGTCCGGACCCTCAAGTCACCCCTCTTGTGTGCGCCACTGAATATGTGTTATTAAGTAAGGCATAGATACAGGTTAAACTTATACAATAAGATAATAAAATACAATAAATTTATACAATAGGTAATCATAAGTACAGGAATTTATAATAAATACTCGTATTTTCTCTAAAGGTCAGCATACAAATAATACGAAATATCTTCTACGAAGTTATGAACCTTCATTGAGAAAAATAAAATACAAGGTTTGAAAAATAGTATTTTGGATGAAAAAATTATACTTTTAAATCTAGTATGTGTTCAATATTTATATTAAGATTTGGAATCATTGAAAAAGTTCAGGATTATAAACATATATATTGGAGGATGCTGAAACCTCCGAGATTCCTTTATGTCTACACACTATTGGTCTTTTCACTATTCAACAAGAATTCCATGTTGTATGATAAAGAGAATGCTTACTATACTTCGAAAGCTTTTTACGTGCCAGAAATTGTAGTTATCAGCGGCAGCTAGTTCTGAGTGGGCCTTGTGTCAAAATTACTTCGGGGCCCTTTTTAGATATAAGAGCCTTGTTAGTGGAACTCTTGTTACACATGTTGGGGCCCCTGTAACTAGGAAATTCCGTATCATTGATACGGCGGTAGCTACACTCCTGATTTTCACGTATACGACTAAAAAAGTATCATTAAAAAAAATCGTGTTTTTTTTTTTTTTTTGCAAAATTTAAAGCAAAAAAAATTAATTTCCATACAAATCTTCGGTTTTGAGGTTCTAATTACACATAAAGTTAAATTTCAAAATAATACTCGCACAAAAAACAGAAATTTTTTTAAATAATTACTTTTCGTATATGTTTAATATCCAAAAGAGTTTTCGAAATTTTTTCCTCTTTTCTTAATTTTTTTTTGTTTATTCTACGCATGCCAAGTATTAAAAGTGAATATAAACATATTAAACAATAACATTAAATGGTGATTATCAATTATCATTAATTACTTTTAAAAAATGATTCATAAAATTAAATATTGGTAAAATTATTTTTAACAACAAAAAGACGTCTTCCAAATCGTAAAAACATACCTCCCTCAAGCAATTTGTAAAATACAGTTGCTCACAAAGGTTACCTTGCCAATAACCGAGACAACGTTTAAATGCAAAGAACGATGCTGAAAAAACAAAGGTTGAAAAAGGGAATTACCCGAACTAAAAATGAATTCAAAACGTGATGAAATGCGCATGCGTTAACTGAATTGCACCAGTTGACTGTAACTAAAATAACGAAGTATGCAACAGATAAATGCCCTTATGAACTTAAAATTTTTTTTCAAGCAAAAAAATTTAGACTTATATACCAGGATTTTTTTTCTTTTAATATTACAGAAGAATATGCTGAATCAGTTTCAGAATGAGAGATAACAATTTTTAACTTCGAAACTGACCGAATCTTTGTTTTTCAGCATAAATTTCTTTCCCTTTATTGATTTTTTTAGGGAGTAAAAAAATTTAAATTTGGTTTCATAAAATAATGACAGGCCTTAAATTTTAAAATATTCTCTGATTCTAAACATAGCTTAAAGTTCCTTAAATACATAAAAAAATTGATCAACAAACGAATTTTGTATATTTATTTATTTATTCTTACGGAATTATTAAAATGTGTTAAATTAGGAGCACAAAGTTTTGCAAGAATTTTTTTTCGCTCTAAGTAATACTTAAATTAATGCAATACATATTAATATTTATATTGAAACAAAAGAAAAAAAACGACGACGCACCAAAGGAGGTGTCCAAGAGATCAAAAAAATTGGTGGATGTGAAGAACATACATAGAAAAACAAACGATCAAAACATTCAAACCATTGAATGATTATTTCATTAATTGACCGTCTGGCCGCTGGCCATTTTTTTCTGTTATGACAAACCGAAACAATTCCAAAAAAAAAATAAAGTTATATAACAATTCGTACCAGAGCACGATGGCAAAATTGATATATTTGATTGCAAATATTTTAATTTGTTAGTGCAACAGGTCATGACTGGGCCACTCAGAAAGATCCGGTGGGTCACATGCGGCTCGCGGGCCGCAGATTGAGTATCACTGTTTTAGACCATACATTACTATAAAAAAAATATGATCACTGATATATATTTGATTACTGATTTAAATTTGAAAACATATGAGTATTACGAAAAATGAAATGAAAGAAAGTACATACAAAACAAAGCAGAGGGGAAAATTTCGGACCTTATCGTAAATTAAAGATTAATAAAAAAAATATTTTTAAGTCATAAATCTAAAGCATTATTTTCCTCTTTTACTGAACAGATATTTTAATCATGGCATAAAAACGTAAAGAAATCATTTATCAAAATGTTATCGTAACTATATAAAAGCTGGTGATAATTAAAACTGCACATTTGCAAAAAAAATTTTTTTCTAATTAAGTTTATTATTGATAAAAGAATACAATTCAAGAAGGGAAAAAAATGCATTATCCTTTAGTTACATTTTTAAAGCACGGTTAACTTGTTTACCTTAAAAGCAATTTATATTCAAATACGTGAAACAATTAAAAGATCGTAATATTAAGTTATAAATTTTAATGTTTTTATGCGCAAAATTTATTTCAATACTTTTAAAGCTCAAAATTGGAAAATTACATTGACTGACAAACAAATTTTATTTGTAAATCAAATTATTGAGCATTCTACCTCACTCAACGACCTTAATTAAAATTTTAATATGAT
>BMAO01017500.1:0-16651 GCA_019973975.1 Trichonephila clavata
GCAGTCCAGTATAAAGCAGATGTTGCGATAGCAGGAGAGAGAACTCCACAGTTGTCTTGCGAGAGATAAAGAAAAAGAGCGGGGCAACCAGATAGAGGCTCCAAAGTCATTGGCACGGATTTACAGAGAGGGCAGAGTGGTGAATGACCCTAGGTGGGACAGAAAGTTGAGTACGTCTTTGACCTTCGAGCAGACGAGACCAAGATTTACCAACATCCAGCTCTGTAAGGGTGGATATGCTTTTCTGTCGAAATTTGACCCTGAGAAGTCGCTTGGCGTTTCGAAGAGGTATCGGAAGGCAAGGTGGAAGCAGTGACGTAGCTCTTTTGGCCAACTTGTCAGCTTGTTCATTTCTATTAATGCCGCTATGGGATGGGATCCATTGAAAGACGACCACTCTTCCTGTGCTAAGAAATGAGTTAATAAGTTGTTTGCAATAGAACTCAGTTTTGACGGGAATAGATTATAGCCAGATACGATCTTGCAGCTTGAGAATCTATGAATATTACAATATTTTGGCTAGGAGTGGCTTTAATAGCTCTAAAAGCCGTAAATATTGCAAAAATCTCCACATCAAAATTGCCTGACCAGGCACTAAGAGGTTCTTTAATACTAAAAGAGTTGGAGAAAGCACTAACTTTAACCCTACCAAAGGAAACAGTGGCATAAAGCATTTGTGGAATGAAGATGTAAAAGTCGACTATCATATCTCATACTAATGGACAGTGCTGTTCTTCAAGAATACTCCTAAATTTCGTAAGCAACCTAAGAATATCTTGTAGTGTATAAGCCTAGATGAATCAAGGCAGTATTAAAGGAAAAAGCTGATTTAACAAGATATTAAGCTAGTGGACACTCATTGAATGCATTTGCATCTGATTACCAAAGGAATTTTCTCTCCCATGCTTTTTTTAACATTAGGTCAAACATTATTTTTTGATATTTTTCCAGATACTTAATTTTATTTTAAATCTCATTATCAGATTTATATGACAAAAAATCAACTTTCAAGAATTGCGAATATTTCTTTGAACATTTATATTAACGTGTAATGTGCTCTTAAATCTGTGCAGATGAAAATTTTAACACCATTATTATAAAATATATTCAGTGCATATAAAAAAAAAAATAGAATTTCTTTTAATGCATTCCATTTCTAAATCCTTCAATCTCTTTTCTTCTTTTTCCAAGTTTCTTGTTATCTGTTCCATGTGTGTAAAATGCCTCTTATTTGTTCTTTAAAAGCTTTCGTCACTTAGCAGATGTTTAAAATAACGAGTTCTATTTTTAACAACCTTCTGTACCTATGAAGCGACATTAATATAAAAGGAAACAAAACTAACAATATTTTTTTTTGAAATAAAAGGTGCCTTTCATAAAACAATGGAAAATAGAAATTATAACTTTTTTTTTTGCTTGTAAAATAAATATTTTCAAAAATGTTCACCAAAATATTTCATTGATCTATTGATACATCTCTGAAAAACACTGCTCAGCTGTGACTGAAGAGAAAACAAAGTAATCAATAGAAAAACACGTAAAAATCAATATATGTGCAGTCAGTTTACTGAAGTTTTAAAAATATTGCGTTTGCATGCTTTTTCTCTCTCTGGTTACCGAGAAGTAAAACTGAAAATCACACAAAAAAATAATAAATAAATAAAAATATGTTCATTATATTTTAAAATAAAAATTTTTTTTTGCTTTTTTATATATATAATTAGTGTTAATCATTTTTATATGATGTTATCGTTTGATACTTCAGATTCGTTAAATAAAGTAATTTGTAACATAAGGAAACTTAAGGCCTTATCACACGTGCATGTTTGGAGCAATTTTCCACCCAATTCCGAACAATTTCTACTATTTACCATAGCAACGGCTCCAAACATCTTTTCCCCATTGAGCTGAAAAAGTTGTTCCAAATAAAAGTTACTTAAAATTCCAGTCAATGGTGTTCTTCGGCATCCTTCGTCATAAATAAAATGGCGTTAAAGATTGTAGCTTCGGTTTCGTCAAACCCATTAGATTAAGGCGTATAATATTTTAACGGCGTATAATATTTTAAACAGGATAGTTCTCCATTTCTGTTTCTGTCCTATCAACAACAACGCAAGCGAAATAAAAGAAATTATACTTGACGGTCGTTGCAGAAGTAGAAAAATCAGCGAATAATGTTTCAATGTAGAGAAAGAGCGTGGCTGACGTCAGAGCATGTCGTTTTGCTTACGGCGACCCTTCACCCTCAGATTGGGCGAAAAGTTGGGCCAAAAAGTTGCACGAAAAATGTACGTATGATACGGTCTTTAAAAATACATATTTTTTTAACGAAATTTATTTAAACTATTGTGTTAATATATATCCTCATATTGTATTTTAAGTTGAAAAAGTCAACCTTTCAAGATATGGATATTAAATTTATTTTTATAAATGTAAAATATTTAGGAAAAAGAGCTGCTTCCCAAGTTAACTTTAAACATAGAAGGAGCTTTTATGCTTTTTCTTTTCTTTTCTCCTACTATTTCAAAAATTTAAGGATTACCTTTATAATTGAAAAAATTATATTTATTAAGGAAAACACAAGAATATTATTTAAATTAAATCATTATCCCTAATGGCTTTTTCAAAATCAACCAACAAATTTAAAATGCTTTATGTTACTTGTTTTCCCGCAGTAATTAAGATAATGGATTTAGCACTGAACTAAATGAATCCTATGAATAAGTCCTAAGATGCTCTTTTACCTTTGAGTTCAAAGATCATTAATTGTAATTACTCTTAGTAAAATTATTCTTGTCTGCATTCTTAATTTGCATGAACGCTGATTTTAGTTTATAACTCATTTAAGAAACTTTCGATTCTACTTATGGGATTTCGGGATGATAGGGTTAGTATATTATTCTAACTAGTTTTTTAACTCCAAAATAAAAGAACTATATAATTTATAAAACTTATGTGATTTATGTGACACACGTGTGATTTATCATTACTCAATTCAGGAAAGTTTTATTCGATTAACTGGCAGCTTCTTGCTGACTAAATAGCAATTTATTCTGTAAGTCTGTAAGAATTCTAAAAGATTTTCTACATATAAGAAACAACACACACATTTAAATCTCCAGTAGCACGGATTAAAAAATTGAACACAGCAATTAAAATCCGTAATAGCAGTTCCGCATAAAGCAAATGAAACGCGCAGTCTCTATCGAATGTTTGATTTCAATGTTGCTTTCCTGCATCATTTTTATATAGGCCGGAAAGAACAATCCAGGAGCTTCAAGTCCTTTTTTTTAAAAAAATAATCATCCTAGAACCTTCTAGAGACTTGTTAAGACATCCACTTTCGCCATTAAATTTGGCTAGTTGATAACATTTGGCCTCAAATTTGTTGCTCAGCTCACTTATATTAATTTACTACATTTAATTCTATTCTCTAATACATTTATTTCTATTAATTTACTACAAATTGTGTTGCACCACGTCTCGTTTATGCACACGTTACGGCAATGTGGAAATTGCATATATAATAGGGTTTGCAATCCAGTATCATATTTTCAATCCCAGGATTTCGGGATTACATTATCCAAATCCCGGGATTAGGATTGGACTATTTATTGAAAATACTTACATATTAGCATAGTTGATATTGCATAACAAAACTTAAAATATAACTAAAAATTAATTTAATATTATTTTAATGAAACAAAAAAAATTTATTCATCATAAAAAAACAAATAAAAATAATACATAATGAAATTTTTAAAAAAAAAAAGCATTTCTTTATTTCTTGTGTTTTTGTAAATAAGCTTATAAAAACACAGCTCCTCCAGCATTTCATCGTTGGAACGGCTTCTTATTTTTGTTACACATTGTTCTACCGAAGAAAATCCACTTTCGGATTTATTACTAGTAGGTATGATCGTCATTAAATAGGAGTATGGTTTTTTCAGGTAGTCACCACATCTCCCTCCATTTTCAAATTTTTTTTTTTATGACAGTGTCTCAATTCTAATAGACTGCATTGGTGCATATACCCCTTTGATAACTTTATTTTGTTCTTTCGCTACACTTAATGGTTTTTGTTCATTGATTCAGTTGTTGAATCAGAATGTGAATCAATTTGAAGTGTTACTTCATTTGAAATTGAAGATCCAGTTGCATGAGCTGTTAGTAATGCAATGGGATTTTAACTGTGTTAAATCTTCCAAGCAGGTCCGTTATTAAATAAAGCCATTTAATTGAAGAAGGAACTGTGACAAAATCTATTTTTGTGATGTTGCTTATATTACTGTGTAAGCATTGCAGTGAGCCACTAAGATCTTTGCGACATTTTTCCATAATGTGCATATCTTTTTTTTACATATAGCACTTATAATTGCCCAAAAAAATTCTACTTACATATTTCATAAACAGAATATAAATTTTTAAAGAGTTAAATTCTTAGAAAATTGCTATGAGAAAAAATTTTTAAAAATATAATTTAGACAAAAATTAAATCCCAGAATTAGTTATTTTAATCCCGGGATTGAAAAAATTCCGGGATTCCGGGACCCTGGGGCTGAAAACCCTACTAGATATCTTTCGAAAATTCTAAATGCCTCAGTCCAAGTTAGCTGACATCGGACATTCTGAGGGTATGGTCCATTTTCTGACCCCACTCGCGATGGAGAGAAAGTTACAGAAGAAAATAAGAGAAAACATATCAAATTTCACGGTTTAACATACAAACCCACCTCGAACGCTTCAAGGTTCAACACGTAAGAACACTAACATTAAACGTATACAGTACAAAAAAGTAAATAAGATACATTAAATGTAATACCAAATTCACAATACTTTGAAAAAAAAATTTCAAAATACAATGCAGACAAAAATTAAATCCGGGAATTAGTTATTTTAATCTCGGGATCCCGGGGCTTCAAACCCTAATGTATAAATAACTATTATTATAGTTGCTTTCAATCAGTGGTTTCAGCTGTCAGTAATGATGCATTTTCTGATTTAAACGGCTTCAATCGCTGAAAAATAGTAGGCTTTCTATGTATGAATCATTTCAGTTTCTGAAATTATCAGGTTGGTGGAAAGGAACAACAACGAAAAATCTTCTGTTGTTGCCACTTGTCTGACGTAGTCAGATCGAGGCTCACTAAATTCATCATGGCAATGGGCTAGATTGTACGCCTGTCGTTAGCCGTCTCTTTGAGCACCATGCAGGTGACATTACGATTTGGCTCGGTTCCACCCCAATTTTGAGGGAGAACACCCTAGGAGAGTTGTCATAGGCCTCCCACTTATCTTTCCTTTCCACCAACCTCACGAGAAGATTTGCGACTCGACGGCTATTTAGAGTACCCCCATGCCACGAAGGCACTATACATTTACAAACATCCATGCCTTCTCCGGGATTCGAACCAAGGCTCTATGGCACAGCAGTCAGCATCACTAACCAATATACCGAATAGGCGATTCCTAGATGACAGTATCAAGAGTATACCGAGAATACATTAATAGGTGGGGAGGGGGGACATAGCAATGGAATAAATATGAAATATTGTTAAACGAGCATGGTGGGAGACGTCTCAGCCATATTCTGTGTGAATAGCGAAGCTCAAATTACTACCCGGTTGAATCAGAGTGCCAGTCGTGCACCCAGTAAGCAGGTTGCCCAACACTCGCTTCATTGTTTTGTTCTTTGTGAGCAATAAAATCATTACCATTACCACCCTTCTTAATGCCATTGCTCAATGCATGCCAGTGGGCTGTACGTCTTTTCTGGGTAAAATAATACAGACAATCAACTGTAAAGGATTGAAAATGAGTAGAATGAAGTGATGAGTCTTGATTACGACTACTTCTCTCCGATGGAAGGTAGAGAATATTGCATGAGGCTTATAAAGCTAGGAATCTTGCAAGCCACGTTAGGAGAGTACAAGGTAGCTTTCTCTTGGCAGTTTTTGGATCTTTGCTACTTCTACCAACCTCTATCAATGTGATTCGATGCGTAGAGCTGATGGGTGATCACTTCCATCCATTTTTGTTTTACTGTCTTCCACATGAAAATTGAGTATACCAGCTAGACAACTGTACCTCTCACATGTCGAAATCTTCCACTGACTGGTTGTATAAGCCTCCTTATGTCATGAAATAGCCAAATCAAAGATCAAACTAAGAGGGTCTGGCACATGAATTTTCGAAAAATGATCGATTTTCACTTTTTTATATTTTTTAAAAACTCAAATGTTTCTGTTTAAAATGATATATCATAAAAGGGAATACAGTAATTAGAAGTATTTTTTTAAAACGAAGGTTCTCCTTGACTTGCATCAAATGAGTTCTGCTCGGAGCACCTGTGTTTTCCCATGCATGAGTTTCTGATGAGCGCGAATCCATATGGTATTCAAGTGGATAAAATAGATTATATTGGGAATACCCAAAAGTGTATTGGTACACGTCATTTGGATCTTAAAAGCAAAAAAAGAGACAAAAAGTTAAGTGATGGAAAAGCTTAAGTGGGTCGTAACCGACTCTCACCGACATTTTAATATTAAAAATATCAAAGATGTTATGATATGGCTATTAAAAATAATATCAATGATCTACACAGAGTGAAAACTGCTGTTTGGGCTGTTTATTTTCATCTTCAGTCTTCAAACTAGAGTCCTCATCATGGACTAGGTACTACGGGTTAAATTGATGGAGCAAGTTTCAAAAGGCAGAAGCTGAATGTAACGAAAGGCACTATGATCATAAACACTTGCACATGTGCTATATACCCATAATGAATTAAATGAAGCCAAATTTTAGAGACCTAGGATATCCTATGTTATTAAGAATATGTTTAAATGGAAAGACTCAGAACCCCTCTCCCCCCACCAAATGAGTCAGTTAGAAATACCATATGGTCAGGGGTTCCAAAATCTATATTTGTGTAATTAAAAACTCTAAAATTAGGGGTAAATATGGCTATTGTACAATTCTATATGAGTCATATAGCAGAATTAATGATATTAAAACTGTGTTATTGAACCAAGTTATGACTTTGTGTCATGCTTCAAAAATTAGATGCACATGGGATTTGTGTAGTCGAACGAGACTATTTTCAGATCCCCCCAAAGGTTAAATTGTCAAAAATAGTGAAGAAAAAAAATTAGAAGATTTCTTTGCAGGAGCAGAGTTTAAAGAAATTGCTCCATATACTACAAGTACTAAAAAAAACTAAATGCTCAAAAATTAAAAAGTTTTACTTTAAAGTTCAAAAAGTCTGTTTTCTCAAAATGTGTAATATTTACGTACCTCCCCCCCCCCCTCAAAATTCACTTATTATATAATCCTCAAATTTTCAGTGAGCATACTTTTAACGTCTTTACACATTTTGATATGGTGGGATTTAGATATATCTATCAAACATTTTTAGATCAGGCTTTTTTAGACTAAATTTTAGGGGGGAAAATTGGACACTTTTAAAAAAATTCATTATTACTTTAATTTTTAACAAAAAGTGAAAAGGCTCCTTTAAAGTTTTTTTGATTATGTATATAATATTTTATTAATGAGAAGTAAGTAGTTTCCGAGAAAAAGGTTCATAAATTTGCGCAATTTAACATGGGCTCTTATGGATGTGCCGGACCCCCTCAGATCCGCTCCTGTATCTTTAGTGTGTTTTGAAGAAAGGCGTGAAAGTATCGTTATCCAGCTGTTAACAAAGCCAGAAGAAGCCCAGCTTGTTGTTAACTTACTATTCTTAATTCAGAGACATTTCAGTGCATTGTTAAAAGAGTAATCTCCTACAAACGACTTGTTTTCGATATTGGACCTTGTCAACGATTTGTCATCCAAGTGTGTAACCAAGGTGACTAACTAATTTACAATTTTTGAAAGAATGATCTTCTCTTACAAACTATCTTTCCTGCTGCTACAATATGAATATTTATAGGATGTCCAAAATTTTTGAAATACCCCCCTCCCCCTTACACACACCACTACCACCAATGAAGACAGAGTTTGAAACAACTTTTCAGATTTCTTAAATTTTCGGTTTCATTGCCATTTTTTTCCCGAAACTGTATTCAATGAATTCAAAAAGCAGATTTCTGATTGGTTAAGTGATTGTAATGTAAATAAGTTTTAAATAGTATAAATTTTCTTGATGCAAAATACGTTGCGTATTTTTAATTTTATTTTCATTTATTTAAACATAGAGGAATTTAACTTTTACTGTCCCTTTACTTTTTAAATCTATTTGAAATATTAAAAAAAATTTCTGTCATTATTATATGTAAAACAAAGTTTAAGTTTGAAGGTGCCAAATGAATATTTTAAACTATTTTTTATACTTTTGATGTTCATATGAAAATGATTTGAATTGGACAAAAAGACTCTTTTAGATGTTTTCATACAACGACTGCTAATTTATATTCTTTTGTATAGCTTTTCTCATTTCGGTGAAAAATGCTTTTATACTTTTAACACCCTTTTATATGCTACCCTTGTATGTAACAGAATCTTTGAACTTAACTTTTATCCACTTTAAAAGGTCAGATTTATTTCAAATTTTGCTCACTTGTCCAGGACCAATGACAATACAATAATTTAATAATTTTGTTCCATTGTCCGGATCGGGATCATCAGGATTAGCGATTTTCCATTTTCAGATGCCATTCCGCATCGGGTGACTAATTTCAGATCCCATTTCTAGATTTGGCCACTAAAAGATTAAGTTACAGATTACTTCGTTTAACTATAAAGGGCGTTTTTTAGTTTTTTTTTTTAAATTATAATTTTTACTTATACATTATAAAAAGTCAGACATGGAATGTTTCTCTGATGCAAAATCGTTTCAAAAGATATATACAAAAGTCGATATATATGAGTTATTTGTAACAAAAGAGAAATTTCATTTGTAAAGGACAGTCAAAGTGTTAAATGTATTCCTGATACACTTTTCATTACATCATTTACAGCAGCATTTTATTTACATATGACCTTTATATATTTTTAATGCAATAAAAGGTTTTTCCTTTTTTCCTAAACTATTAACGGAATTGCAAAATTCTGTTTTTCATACATTACTTTGGGAGAATTCACTGGAGTTTAATTGTGAGATTCTGTCATAAAGGTCTAAGGTTGCGGAATAAATATTTGAAATCTTTATTCAGAAAAAGCATTTTATTGAGAAAAATAAGGATTTATCACGGCATTTACTATTTGTAGATCAAAGTTCTCAGCTTAGAGAATTGTAAAAGAATTACTCTATTGTGTTTGGAATTACAGTCGTTGTTGATATTTTTCCTTTAAATTCCCTCTTATGCGAGGGACATTTCAAAATTGAAAGGAATTTTGTATGTTTTGATGGTGTGAATAACGTTGTATTGTAGTACAAAATTTCCAAATATAGTAAAAAGGCGATCATGACAATTATGAATTGGTTGTCCAATAATTAAAATTCAACAAAAGTCGTGAGAAGACTTATTTCATTAAAAATAAGCATTCACCATTCTGCTTGGCGAATCTTGTACTAATGTTCTAGAACCCGTAACTTGTTGATAAATCATTTCTGTTTTAAGAAAATGCTGTTTTATATATTTAAAAGAAGATTTACATTACTTAAAGTATTTAATAGCTGATACATCCGTTCTTTGCACGGGCAAATTGAAAAAAATTAAGCAATACAGATTGAAGGATAAAGAAGTTTTTAATGTTAATTTTAATTGAATTGCAAATAAAAAAAACTTTTTAACATATTTCAGCTGAACAAAAAAACCATATTTGTTAAATTTTAAACCTGAATGTCTAATAGTTGATAAAAAATGATTTTTTTTTTATTTTCTAGTTTATTACTTAAGGTAACTTGGACGACTGCGACAAGGAAAAATGAACTTTTTTTAACAACAAACTGAAAAGGTTCTCACTTACTTAAATTAAAAGCAACGGTAGTAAAATTTTTACGTCTAATTATCTGTATATTTATGTACCTGTTAATGTAAGAAAATTCCATTTTAAATTACAAGTAAATCTGTATAAGCAATAATTAATCAATAACTATTTTTTTATTTTCAAGGCTTATTTCTTACCTTAAGGTACACTTAGCATAAAATCTACTGCATGTATAGCTGTAAAATTTTACTTAGTTTTTGCAAACATAACAATCCATAAAATGAACGGAATGAAATTTTAAAATATAAAGTTATAAATATTA
This sequence comes from Trichonephila clavata, assembly GCA_019973975.1. Lineage (NCBI taxonomy): Eukaryota > Metazoa > Arthropoda > Arachnida > Araneae > Nephilidae > Trichonephila > Trichonephila clavata. The sequence continues at coordinate 10,196 of BMAO01017500.1, forward strand.
AAAAAAAAATTAAATTTAGTGATTTAAATTTCCTCTAAATTTTATGCAGAAATTGTGCTATATCTAAAATTTGTGAATGTTCATTAAAAAAAAATTAATTCACTTTGTTGAAATTTGTGGATCTTATAGTATACAAAATATCAGCACTATAGGTATAGTAGATTTTGAGGAAAGTGTACCGGAATCACCAAAAAGGGCATTTTGAGAAAATTGCAAATAAAATTATTTTCATGTATGATTTGTAAAATAATATTTTTTAAGCAATAAAAAGCCATACCATTTTTAATTGGATTATTTTACATAATTTATCAGTTTTTATGTTGAAAGTTTAAAATTCTAGATTATTTAGAAGACTTTTTATTTACTCTTTCCTTATTTCATCAATACGTGTTATGAACGATTTTTACACCTTCTTCCGTTTAAAATACCGAAGTTTTATGTTTATAAGTTTTAGTATTTTTACTTCATTTTGAACGTTATCATTACAGGATATTACAGAATTCATTACACATATTTCTGTTGTGATAAAAATACACAAAGAAAATGTCTTTGATGAATTTAAGAAGTTAATTTGATGTCTAATTTAAATGGAACTCTGTTCTTAAAAATTATAACAAAAGAATCTCTTTTTTATATTCATACATATGAATTTTTATTTATTTTAAAAGTAAAACAAACAGTAGTAAACATATAGAGTTATTGATAAACTTTCAAATGTTAATAGTAAAGTTCGGCAGTTAGGAAAAATAAAATGTCTACTTTACAAGCTGTGTATTTAATTTAGAATAATCCTCCAGATCCACTTTGTACTATATTCATTTGATTTATTATTTAAGAACTACACTGAGCATTTATAAAGGCAAAACTAGACATAATTAACATTTCAAAAACAAAATTTTATTTTAAAAATTTGAAAAATATTAATTAAAATTTTTTGTAATGTTTGCTCAAAAAATGTACGATTTTCAATAAATTTAAACATATAATACAGAAAGATTATATTATTTGTGTAGAAAAATTAGTTTTTTACAATACATATAAATGCACTACGGATTTTGAAGAAAGTGTACCTGAATCATAGTTAAATCACATTTGCTTATAATTTTAAAGTTCAAATTTCTAGCGTTCTACGAATCGAATTCTCATAAAAAAATGCATCTGTAGATACAGTGAAGTGCCTGCTATTTTTTAAAAGTAAAATAAAAAAATGGAAAATTTGAAGCATTTTTACGTCCCAGTTATTTTAATTATTTTAGTACATTATTCTATAGCAACCAGGGCGTTTACTAAAAGTATATGCAATTAAATTATTTTTTCTGTTTTAGGTATAACTCTTAATTTTTTATTTGAACAGAAATTATTTTTTCTGTTTAGGGTAAAAAAAGGAAATTTATTTCTTGTGCATGCAAATTTGTTTCCATATGAAGTTTATAGTTAATAAGATGTTTTAATTTAATTCCACACATCTTATATTGATGGAACTTTTTTGTAGAATTAATTATGCCTTCTTTAAAAACAAAGTTGTATGCTAACACGAAAAATATCAATTTAAGGTTTTTTTCACCATGATACGAAAAGAAAAATGTCACACCACATCAAGAAATTTATATGTTCTTCATAATAAAAAGCGTTGTTCAACTTTCTAAGAACCCACCTGGGATTTATATTTTCCTAGAGAAACTTTCATTAAAAAGATTATTTTTTCTCAGTCTGGTTATATGGTATTAATTTTACTTGAGGGCTCTGTTATTTTAATACATGCAAAGTAAATACCTCCAGAGAGCATTAAAAATTAGATAAAAGAGCTACCTAATTTTTTTGATTATGTTAAGAAAACTGTAACGGAATAAAAGGCACGAGTTTTAAAAAAGAAAAAAGAAGAGATCACATTTTTTCATCTAGCAAGACAGAAAAAATATGGGTTTAAAAAGAATATCTCGCTTGGGACCCACATTTACTTATTATTCCAAGAAAATTATTTAGAACAAAAATATAATCTTATAAATCAGTTTTTTTTAATTTGGTTTACCAGCTACTTACCAAGAAAAGTATTAAATAATATTATATACAAGGTAATTTCATAAAATTATTCTATTTAATATATGAATTTTATTTTCGGCTCTGTGTGTAGGTTATTTAATTATTTTCTGTGGGCGTGAGTGTTCTGATTGAAAAATATATATACAGGGTGTTCCATGATTATTGGGACAGTTTTTATGGAGAGGTAGGGAAAACAACACGAATTCATATTTGCATAGAAACCCAGGGTTGGAAACGTTTGGTGCTTGGTGACGTCGTTCCCATGATCATTGGAGGAAACAGACCTGCATTACCACAGTCATTGGAGCTGTCATCGCCTGAAGTGGAGTATGGAATGCTTTTCGAAAACCGAGCTGGCACACACACACACACACATGTATGCACCTGATTTACGGATTAGCATAGAGAAATGCAAGAGCAGGGGAAAGATTGTATCGCGAAAGGTATCCAAGGAGAGATGCGCCAGACCACTGCATGTTTACTATTTTGGCCGCTGTTTTTTACGAACATCTGAAGATAGTCTCATCTTTTTGGAAAAGCTACCCCTAAGCTTACTTGAACCTGTGCTCTGGCTCTTTTGGAAGAATCGTCTGTGTTGCTGCGGATGTCCAACAAAATCCAGGTGTACTTGAGAAAGTCCACAAATCCATGGGCTGATTATGTAATGCATGCATCGCTAGCAATGGTGGTAACTTTGAACATCTTTTGAGATATTTTCACATATAATCTGCCATAGTGCTAGAAACATTTTTGACCGATAAATATTTCAGATGATCTCAGTCTTATGTCTCTTTGTTTCTTGTACCTGTCATTCTACTTTCTCTTGACGTTTCTGACCATAAGTTGCTACGCGAATCTGAATCCTGGTAATGTCCCCTTGCTCTCTGTTAAGTTTGTCCCTATGAGCCTGGGACACCTTGTATATAGTTACTTAAAATATTCTAAATAAATAATTCATGCAAATTGAATACCGGAAAAAGAATAAAATTTGAATTAAAGTGTTATGTAATGATTTTATTGACCATATATTGTAAACAGGAATGACAAAACTCTATGTCTAGGTGCTTTGGAAGACGTTTGTGTATGTGTGTGTTTCCTGCGAAAATGCAAAATTATTGTCTTGCATTATTATTTCTTTTTTATTGTTAGTAGAATCTATTGAATGTGCTCACTACATGAGTAAAATACTTGATTTTTTAAATAATGCTGCGCACTGCTCCTCCCTCAAATCATTCTAGGTAGAAAATTACGAATTCTTATATGTATACCAATACACACAAACATTTAATTTTGTTCTTATAGGTTTTAAGAGCTCTGATCTTTCGAGGTATTAATTTATTTTAGCTATATTCATTTACTTAATAAATACTGATCATTTATTTTTTATGAAAGTTTTAAAGTGCATTAAATGAATTTTATTATTATATTCATTACTAAACTTTTCATGTAATAAGAGAGAAAATTAATCATATTTAAAGATATTGGTGTTAGAACTTCGAAAATGTAGCATTATCTGAAATTATAAAGTCGTATAAAAAGGACCAAATAAAAAAATTCAGTATCAGCTAGGTAAAAAGGGTAACAATCTTCTTTTGTTTAATCTAATTATAATCTCATGTTTTCTGGATTAAAAAATGCTGATAAATAAATCGCTTCTAAGTAAGCAATAAGAAAACTTAACTGGAAAAAAAATATAGAAAACCGAAAATAATTTTAAAAAATGTTTTTATAGGTATTAAATACAAAAAGTTAATTTTTTCTTTTCCCATGAATGAGTTTTATTTTGAAATTTAATCAACGAGCCGAAATTCAAAGTTATTACGAATATTGTTCTAAATTATCAACGTAAATATTTAAATATAGACTTTTGTACTACGTTAATGTTTATAAAGACTTCTACAATAAAAAAATCAAGCACAATTTAGTAAAGCATATTAAAGGGTTCTTTAAGCATTATTTTATGCATGTTCTGAGCAGTGTAAGAAACAGCTGTAGTTAAAGCAGGATGCTTCTTAAATTATCGAAGATTCTGGATTCTGGTTCAAGAGTATAATCAAGTTATACATTGATTAAAAACTAAAATAAATTATAGTTTTTTTTTATTTTAGGGTTTTTATAGTTTGTAGAGTAAAAAAAAAAGAAAGAAAATAAATGTTTTTACTAGTAAATTGTGAATGGAAGTTGATACAGAATTTCAAATTTTTTTCCTACTTGATTGATCGTAAGCTAATCGATATTAACATTTTTTTCAGATGATTATCCAACGTAACGCTCTTTGCATTCTTTAACCACTTTAGTAGTCATTTTTTGTTACCAGAATGCTTAAAAAAAAGGCGCATTTTTTTATTGTTAATAACTAAATAGCATATTAATTTCCACCTTCACCACAAAAAATGCCGGACGTAAATCATTTCAGTACCATAGACAAACTAGATCACTTTTTCAAAATGCTAGCAATAAATACCATATCATTATATAGAATTAAAAATAAGCTCGAATCAAAGAAAGAAAGAAAATACGGTGCCCGTATAAAGTACGGGCCAACCAGTTGTGGCCAACTTTCAATAGCCCGAACGTTGTATTGAAAATCGCTTAAGGGGTTAAAAATTAATAAGAAGGGCTTCAGTAGAAAAAAAATGTTAATTTTTCACTTTTTCAGTAATTTTTTCGTTCTTAAAAAGTTAAAGTACATGGCAATACGAAACATATTTTGCCCAAATGGCAGATTTTTATTTTTCTTAATTTTTAAACTCTGTGAAAGTCAAAAGATAAAGCTAGATCTGCTAGAAATTATTGTTCTACGGCGAGGTTAATGAGCCTTTAACAACCAAATATCCTAAATTATTCTTAAATTGTCCTTTTTAAATATTTCGATTGCTCAAAGCTAGGAGAAAGAATAGATTTAAATAAATATCTATAAAAAAAAAAATCACATCATATCTAAGCAACGTGTTTCTATCTTTCTTATCTGAAACAAATGGGAAGAAGTTTCAATAATCTCTCTCTCCTTCGTTCTTTTTTCAAACAAATTCTATACATCTTCCTTGAGAGTTTAGAACTTTTCAGAAAGAATAAAACAAAAAAACATTACGCGCGCGCTTATGTACCTGTGAACTTTGGAATAAATAATGAAATGCCTCTTATTTTTTTCCTTGTTTTTATTCAACATTATCGAAGCAATATTCTCTTCACTGCACATCGCCCCATCGCTGAATGATTTATTTTGAAACCAATCCTGGGTTGGATTTCCTGGAAAATAGCCATCTGAAAATGAGCCAGTGAAAGCCGGATAAATCATTCTACAAGTTCTGGTATTGCGTGCGAGAAAGGAAACGCATTTTCGAAATCTTATAGTTTTTCTCTTTTGACACAAAACTACAGTGCGAATTTCGAATCAAATTATGCACCATTTACTTTTTTTGTTGATGTGTTTATTGCAGGGTCATTTTCGCTTCGTGCTTCAAAAGAACATTTGTTTTCTTAGTAATTAGCAAAACAAAGAAGATTATCTCACCTTTGAAACATTACTCTCATGGATCTTAATTAAACTAAGATCCAAGTCATTTATGGAATGATTTGAGAATGCTGTATTAAAACTCAAGTCGTTCACGTTAAGGGTACAAAATGAATTTAATAAATAGGGAAAAGTTCGGAAATATATAGGTACAATTTTTTTATATCGCATGAAGCAACCTAAATTTGCGTGTATTAACACCATAGCTGTGTGCTACCTACGTATATATACGTCTCTCTCAGCGGCACGTTAACTGGCCCTGACGTATATACACGTCTAGCTTGAGGGATGCGTTAACTGGTCTGGACGTATATATACGTCTCACTTGAGCGATGCGTTAACTGGTTCGGACGCATATATTCGTTCTTTTTTCAAAATGCGATGTTTTTCTTTGCTCTATCAATAAAACTATCCCGAAGGCTCTGGAATGCAATAAAATGACTTTGACAGTGTTCGCGAAGGATTTATTTATTTCTAAGAAAACGTTTGCTTGTTTTTCTCTTATCTTTTCCCCCAATACATTGTATACGATCGCCTATGTAAAAGCGGTGATTATGGGTAGCGTATATCGAATAGTTTTTAATCGACAGTTAAGGGGTTAATTAGAAAAGCTACTTTAAAAGCTGGAATTTCGAATAAATGTTTATGTTTGTGTAAAAGTTTTGCAGAAGCATTTGAAATGCGGCTTTTAAAATCGTTTAATTTTCATGGTAGAAATAGTAGAAACAAGATTAAAAACATATAATGTTGAACAATACTTTATAATGCTATATTTGTATTTTAAACTTATTTTCACGAAAATTTACTTTATTAAAAATATAAATTTACGAAAATCCATTATTTAAAACATCATGCTTGGAATTTCAGTGTATTTTTTGATTGTTTTGTTTTAACAAAGTAGA